>JALDNG010000030.1:2122500-2130000 GCA_024349245.1 Neodontobutis hainanensis
ACCCATGTCTTGGCGGATATCTACAAAAACACAAAAATGTCCTTATGCTGCCCTCGTCCTGTCATAAAGCCAAAGCAGCGCACTGTGCTTTAAACGCATGTATCTGTAGACTGTGGCTCAATTATGATTGGATCTTAAGCGCGAGGATATTGCTCCAGCGTTCACAGTTTGACCCGACATCAGCTGAAAAAAGAAACGAGCTGCAGGAAAAATACAACTGTGTGAGAAAAGTACCGGGTCATGAATTTTCTGTCAAACACAGCAACATCTTTTTCCATTTGTTAAGGGGCTGCTGGTGGATTTCTGGTCAAATGAAAGTGTCCTGATTTTTAGATTTTGAAAATGTGGTCACCCTGTAAATGCAATAACTCTCCAGAAAACTCGTCTTTTGTTTCTCATGAGCGATGAGAGATGGGAGATAATGCTCAGCTGAAGCATTGGCAAAACATCAAATAGCTAACTTTATGTTTTGCGCTGACCTGATACAGCTCAAGATGAAACCACATTCAAACTACCAACCCTCCCCAATACTGACCTCATCACCCCCATCTCACCTGCCGTAGACCGACTGTGGAAGACTTTGTACCTGACTCCAGTCTACGCAACGTAATGTTTAGTCCAACAACACTTTGACCAAAAGCCCCATGGCTGCCCTCTAAATTCAATATGGCGGCCCTAAACCACACAGTGGACATTATATCTATCGGGGGAAGGGCTCGTACATCGACAGTGAGAACAGCGCTGACAGGACTGTGAGCAATTACTGCTGTCGTCTCCAAACACCAGTGTGGATCCTGCCTGGCCCGACCACACACGACTGGAGGAGGAGGACTAGTGAGGACGGCAGACATGTTTAATACATTTATTAATACAAGACTGAATCCAAGAAAGTATACGCAGAACTTTAAGACTGCTCAAAGGTGGCCCACCTGACAATGGGATGAACTGAAGCAGGTTTAACGAATGAATGTTGTGTTTAATCAGGCATTTAAGTGTTGAGCTGAACGTCTGAGGGACAGAGCAGAGAACGACGCTCCTCGATGATTGACTCACACGAAGGGGAGGCTTAGAGGCTGATTATGAGCAAAATTCATTCATAGGTCACTTTGTTTTGTGTTTCTTTGGTCGAATAAAAGCGTGGCATGAGGCACCTGCACACGTTTCTGCTCTAGGTAGATTTTTTTAAACAGGAAATTGCTGCAGGTGAGTGCACGCCCACTTTTATTAATCTGAATATTTTATGGCGTATGCAATTTTTTTTGGCTTTTGGGCGTAGGCACTTGTTTAATAAAGATCCCACGCACGGCCACAGAAACACACCCATACACTCTTCCACTAATCTTCTACTCTTTGAATTGTATTCATTGCTAATGTGCTAATGCTATAACTGAAGTTTAATAAAGAAGATTAATAAAGTAATTTGAGATCAAAATATCCTGAAATACTTCAAATAACCTTTAACAGATAAAACTCTACTCAAGTGTTTATATTATATTATATTTACTCAAGAAGAAGCTAAGTCGAGGTCGTGTACATTTCTTTGGAGGATCGAGGTCTTTGGTCATACATTCACACTGATGTCGGACGAGAGGAAGGGTCAGAACAAAACCAAGAAAATCTCTGAAAACAGCCAGATTATGAGCCAGAATAGAGAGTGATACATTAAAAATATATGGCTGTATGAATTCATATGGGCCTGAAAGAGGATGAAATATTAATCTTAGATTCTGCTCAATTTGTTTTGGGGCGACCAAAATGAAGGATAATGTGGAGGATCTCTGTGTGAAGAGGAAACGGCTAAATGGAGCCATTACTGTGATAAATGTGTGCCCTCTCCTCAGAGTCGTCTTTAGCTCCACAAAAGAGATCATTTTCATTTGTGGAGGAGAATTTGAATCAGCGCTTGTGGAATAGAAATACAATGTAAAGCTATTTTTTGCAAAACGATTCACAACAAATATTACTATTTATTAATACTTTATATAATGTACCATAAAAAAAAACTAGAAATGCAATGATTAAGTTGACTTTAGTGACATTATCAGGCCAGCCAAAACATTATGACAAAATAAATAACGTTAGTTTGTGGGTGACTTCTTGTCTATTGATGATCTGGTTACCATGGCAGCTGTGAGTGGGCTGGACTTGTTGTTTTCTTGAAGCCACATTGTGATGGATTGACATCTGCTCACCATTTTTCAGGCTCCTGCCTTCTTACCCAAAGCTGTTTCGCTTTGAAATCAACAAAATTAGCAAAAATAATCTAAAAACATGTTATAATGGAATCTTCTGTGAGACAAGACCCTAACATGTTGTCTAGTCTTTGTTATGAAGGACTTTTATAGATGTTCAGCACATACATGCTCCGACAAAAGGAGCTCTTGAATAAGGGTCGACAGTTATCTGTTGTGTAGACGAAAGGATGTTAACAAGCCTCCGATAAAACAGAGAAAGTGTCTGTTCCAGCTTTGGATGTGTTTGTTAAAACAAAGAAAAAACAAATAGAGAAAAAGGAAGCAAAGTGAAACATGAGCAAAATATTAGCGAACCATTTACTAAATATTTAATAAGGCAGAGATCATTTTATTTAGTGAATGGAGTATTTTATACAAACTTCTAGTGTTTTAAATTATTTTAATTTGGTAGTAGACCTTCTCTGTTTAAGGTCATTTTTTAAAAATCATCCTTAACATCCAGTTAAGTTTCTGTTCCCATCCGTCCGCTTTTATACAGACACCCTCCGTTTTAGATTTGACTGTTCAGTAGAGCTCAGTAGGTTAGGTTTGTTCTTAAAGGCCGTTTTTATTGGACACACTTGTTTGATTTAAGCGAGCTACTGTCCTTCTCTGATGATAATCTTCTCTGGGCGCCACAGACAAAGGGCAGTCAAAGACACAGAGAAGGTCAGTGGAAGTCTCTGAACAGCATCTCTGAATATCAACTACAGTAAAGCTCCAACGTCGAGCCAAGGACGAGCGCTTTAACCTCACGAGGACAGAGCACAACAAGAAACAACACTAACACTGGATTTATCTGTGATTTAAGGTCTTTTTTTTAGAAGATAAACAGATGCAAAGATATTATTTGGATGTGATTATATTTGATTAAATTCTAATGACTGATGTGTTTCGTTTCTTTAAAAGTTTTCCAAATTACGTCCCACATGCACCTTTAATATCTCCTCCTCTCTCTCAGGTCCCGTCCGAGTGGGACCAGAGCAAACCCAGGGACAGTGTCGTCTTGTAGTACTTAAGACTGGTCTGAAGACTATTTTATGAAAGTCTTGGTCTTGTTTTAGTCTCGGATGCCAAGAACAACCAGAACAAGAAATTATAGTTTATATGTAAATTTGTGTTCTTGTGACGTAATGGAAATATCATTTCATCTTCAGTGGACATCATACAAGCTTATTTTCACCTTCATCAACACCTTCATCTGCATTAATCACAGACACAGCTCTCAGCAACCCTCAGTGACCCTCCCAAAAAACTTCTAACACAACACCTCCTGTACGCTTTACGGCTGCCCTGTTCCGAACACGCCACTGTCTGAACGCGGGGAGGTAATTACACAAATAACGGCCGTGAAGACTATAATCAGAGACAAACAAAGTCCCAAAAACAGTGGCACAAAGAGAGCTGCTGATTACTGCTCTCCGCCCACACTCACATTCATCCAGAGCACTCAAACAAACAAACACGTGAGGGCTTCATTAGAATAAAGCAGTGCTGATAATTACTGAGGGTTCAATAAACAGACACACAGAGAAACAATAAACGCTTAATGCTTTGATTTTGTTTCTTGTAGCGTTTAATGAAATACAGTACTTTGGTTTGATTTACTGGAACTGAACCCAGGGCCTTGTTTCTCTGTGGAGTGTGTTCACGTGGGACGGAACGACCGAACACTAAACGAACAGCAGCTCCACTGAATGACCGGCACATAATCTCCAAGTCTAATAATCAGTGGGTCTGAAAAGTAAAGCCATTCTGAAGGTGATGCCATCTACTGATTCTAAAAGACGAGAACCTATTAAAAACTGTAAACGTCCGCGATAAAGGAACACTCCCATTGGTCGAGACTGGTCATGTGACGTTTCAGGGAGGGTAATAGGTTTACAGTCAGCGTTAAACTTCAGTTTGGAGTAATGTGTTAGTGTTTTGTGGAAGAAATATTGCCCCAGTTTTACTTTTTTAATCAAAGAGAAGCAGGAGAGGTCCCGCAGCAGTTTTGGGGGAGAGTGGGTCTAAGACAGGGACAAAAAAGAAAATCGGGTAATGTCACATTTACGCCTACAGACTCTTTCTTCCCTTCAGCCCAGTGTCTTTCCCTCTCCTCCTCGACACTAGCAGCTTGTTTCTCGTTTCTGATTGGTCAGTGGGTCCTATCTCTGTCCTGGATCTTAACCTGCTCCAGAGCAGTTCAGGCTAAGAGTTCTCGTAAGAGTTTAACATCCGCAGACTGAACACCGAGACTCCACTCGAGGACGAGAGTCGTCGTTGTAATGAAACTCCTTCTGAATGACAGGAAGGGAAAAATAAAATACAAAAAATATCTAATGTTTTAAGTATTGTGTCCTTTTTTACAAACAATCCTTCTTATCGTATAATGACCAACATAACACGTATAAAACCTCAATATTACTTACTTAATAAATACTTTTTAACAATTTAACTTAAATTATTGATATGTTCCATGAAATAATGATTTATAATTTAACCACAGCCTGTAAATAATACATTTCTGAAACACTTACGGATGGATGAGATGCACGGACCGAGTGGAACAGGAAGTGATGCTTAATATTCAAATCAACTTTATCAACAAAATAATAATAACAAAAACATTACAAACTTTAACCAAACCAAACAGTTGAGTCATTAATGTCTTCAGACGTGAGCCTCTGAAAGTGAACCTCCTGACACAGCTTCAGTGAACAGTCCTCCTTTAGGCATTAGAAGCTGTACAATCCAGTCAAAAACCGATTAAACACGAGGTTATCATGTGTCCAAGTCCACCGCTCCAACAGAGGAACTGCACCAGAATTAGTTTTAACCAAACAAAACTCTTAATAATGAAATGTCTGTTGCTGTTAAAAATGTTTAAAATCCTTAAAAAAAAATAACTTTGCTGTTGTGTTGTATTTCTAATTTGCTGTATTTGATTGAAAACTTGCAAATGGAAATTTAAAAAAAAAGCTCTCAAAGTTGTTTTGGAAAGATGTCTTTAAAAGTATTTTGGCTCTTGTTGTGACGCTGGATCCTTTCAGAGACACGGCTCTTAAATCTGAAAAGGTAGAACAAAAAAACACTTCCCGCTCGATTTCTGAAAACCTCAGCAACTGTCAAACCTTTCCCGTTCAATAAAAGACATGATGAACACGAGCAGACGATCTCTCGGGGATATATTTATCTTTTAAACATTAGTTTGGGTCAGATGTTTACAGCAGCGTCGTGATGAAAGCCTTTCCCTGGTCCTGCTTTGTCGACGCAGAGACACATAACACAGACTGATCATGTTTTATTACAGCCGTCGAACACAGGTACATAACATAACAGTGTTCAGACGTGACACGAGTGGTTTTAGGGAACAAAAGTGAGATGTGATGTCTGCAGTGTTGACAGCACAATACAAGCTATAAATAGTGCTGCAGATATACTTTGGGGCAGAAGTCAGTGCTCGCTGAAAAACGGGAACAGGAGAACCTAGGGCAGATCACACCAACAAGGTTTATTCTGCTATTATTTTACTGTTCCGGCCCACATCAGCTCAGATGGGACTGGCTCCTGGTCTAACATGGACAGGTGCTCCATGTGAGCACACACATGCACCACATCAGCTCAGATGGGACTGGATCCTGGTCTAACATGGACAGTTGCTCCATGTGAGCACACACATGCACCACATCAGCTCAGATGGGACTGGATCCTGGTCTAACATGGACAGGTGCTCCATGTGAGCACACACATGCACCACATCAGCTCAGATGGGACTGGATCCTGGTCTAACATGGACAGGTGCTCCATGTGAGCACACACATGCAGTGGAAGAGAGTCGGTGGAGGGTCTAATGAGACACTCACCCTCGACACATATGAGTCAGAAAGTCCCTCTTCAGACGTAAAAGAGTCACTTTCAGTCATTAATAGAAGAAGAGTTGTTGAAAAAAGACATAAGCTTATATTAATACTTATTTCACTGAAGTGGTGTTAAGTTTCTAATCAGTGGAGTTTTTTACATGTAGGCCTACACCAGAGTCTGACTAACGGCCACAGTGTCCAAAACTGTTGGACCGCATTATCTCGTGCACTTGAGGGGTTAAAGATGAGGCGGTGCATTCAGACACAACTCCTGAGCCCACTTTTACAACAAATGTTTTCCCATTAGCTATCAAGTCATAAACTAAATTAAAATGTGAACAAAATAACACCAAACCATTTAAAACTACTTGTTATCGCTCGTCTTTGGGGCTGGTTTCCTGCTTCCAAAGATAATTACGAGCTGCTATAATCTCCTGTTTATCCTTCAAGGGTCGCTTAAGCCGAGACCCTATGAATAAACATTTCTGGACACATTACGTCAGTCCATTTGCTGTTGGAGGACTGCATCGAGAGAAACGCTGTCGACAGGGACAAGTCATCTTCAGGTCATTATTCAGGGACGACTAAAGACATTGAACTCTTACTGACATCTTATTTTTATTTCTTTTGTGTGTTATGTGAGATGTCCACGTGCTCCTAAATCGCCCTTGGTTACCGTCAGCCTCTATCGCCGTGGAGACAGGGACAAACATGAGTCACCGTCCTCAGTGAATCATCAGGAAAAGGACTGCTTTCTCATACCTCAGGATGAAACTGTAGGTGACACTCTGCCCAGGTTTTAAAAGACAGACATTTTTAAAATAGCGGCGTATTTTGGAGAAAAAAAACACGTCTCGTCCGATGAAAGAGGACATGAACGGTTTCTCCAGTCGATTAAAGCGAACGGGTGTATTCTCGTTCACAAAAGGCCACACATGACTTACTTGAAATGTGAGTAAGTGTAGAGCTGCGGTAAAAGGAGAAGACTATAGTTGAAATCCTAATAACACCTTATGGTGTTGAACAGGTGTTTCTCAATCAGTCATCGATGCCTTCCATGAAAACAATATAATTCTGTCACTAAACAAACTTCTCGATAACATAATGGGACTAGACCTCTTGGTCCCATTGAGTGTCAAAAGCAGACAATATATCTGCAACTACAGCCGTAAAATACACACTAACAGTTCATGGGGTTAGTTTGAAACGCTAACAAAACAAAAACAAGAAGAAGAAGAACAATTGATCAATTTCTGGTTAATAAATGTTTTAATTAATAATGTTTTCCTTTGTCATTAAAGCAGAACTGAGTAAGATTTGTGATGCTCCCCTACAGCTCCCTTCAGGGAATCACACTCGTAAACGCTCAACAGGCAGCTCTGGACCACAGGCCTCTCCAACTTTAGACAAAGGTTTTCTCC
>JALDNG010000030.1:2137500-2165000 GCA_024349245.1 Neodontobutis hainanensis
TGCCCTACTTTTAAAATGCTAAATGCTTAAAGCCGAGTCATTAAACTCAATTATTGTTCAAAAAGAAGCATGTGTCACTATAAAACATGGTTAATGCGTAAAACAGGGGTCGAATGATATTCTTTTGGGAATCGACCAGTTGATAACGTCATAAATAAAACTCACTGAGCACTTTGAGCTGTGCTGCTGCATTAAACGAAAGCAGAAGGAATACTCCTCGAATAAGCCACAACTGTTCAAACACGAGTCACATTCACTCAGTGGCTGTGGCAGTAGAACGTCAACAGTCAAACAATGAAAAGAGAAAAGACCTGATATATTTATTCTCTCTTTAAAGGAACCCTGTTCTAATGAGAGTTAGCTTTATTATTAAGTATCGGCCAATCACATGCTCACATTCATTAAAGGTCTTCTGCTTTAGATTTATTTTAACGCTGCAGAAAGTTCAGATAAACATGATTGAAGCTGCTGTGACACGCTGAGGACTCTTGCTTTGATTTAACAGATCACTTTGAGCGTTTTTTTGACTTTATGTGGTCGACGAAGCAGAGTTAGGCTAAAACTAATCTAAATATACTTCTGGATAAACTATTTAAAGTACCTGGTAACAGTAGGGGCCATTTTATCAGGAATTTATGCATTAATTCATGCATTACAATCTCATGAACCTGCAGGAAATATCATGTTTTCATCCTGTTTTTATCTGTAACCACACACATGTCCTAATGCATGAGCTCATGATAAAACGTGATTTCTTTTAAAGCTGTAGTAAATGCCTCATGTGCATTTTCAGAGCTCCAGTGGAGACGTGTTGTTATCAGCGGTTTTGTAATGAGCAGTGGTGCATTCAAGGACCTCACAGGAGCTGCTGTTGTGACAGACCCTCTGTCGATGTACGGCGTCGTGTTCGTCAAAGGCTCTTAATCAGGTGCTTTGGTGGAATGGGTTGTGTTCTCGACATGAACCCCTCTCTTTATTACAAAGAGCTGGCCACAGGCTCAGGGCTAAAAAACAGAAAAGACTAACAGGTTTTCACACTGTTGCCAGGTGTCAGCGGTTCGGAGGTGATTTGGAATAATGGCCTTGTGCAGAGGCTCTATAGAGCTCCGGATGTCACGTGACTAAATGTGTCCTAACGCCACAACGACAGGAAAAACTACGATGTAACCAGCGCCAGTGTAGTTCAGCACATTTAGCACTTTAATCTTTGTCCCGACCCTTTTCAGGCAAGTGTGCATTCAGTAAAAAAATCAAGACCAAACACACAGGCTTCATTATCTTTAGCTGCTGTTACCCCAGAGTCTCTAAAACAGCAGGACATGTTAAAGTTCTGTTTTTCATGTGACTTGAGTCTGAAGTGGTTAGATCCAAACACTCTTCCTTGGTTTGTCTCGATATCCTCTTTAGAAACATGTTCTCACCTTCTCTGGAGCTAGTTCTGGAGTCAGCTGCACAACAATGATCTGCTCTGTCGCTCAAAGACATTAGACAAACACATTAGCTTCATGTTCAGCCTCATATATTCGCTGAACTGATTTTCTTTGTTTTTTTTTAAAGACATTGTTTGGCGTATATATTTTGTACAGACTGTGAAAAGTATGTCTGATTTACAGCTCACTGGTTCTCAGTTTTCTCTTAACGATACTAAATAAAAGCTAACATTGATGGTATTTTTTCTTCTGTTTCTATGCTTGTGGACACGTAACACAGATGAACTGTAAACTGGCCTGAAAATGCTTTTCTACAGTTTAGTTTTCTCCAGAAGATGACGACATCATAGAAGCTGAATATAGGACCACATCTGTACATTCAACTACAAACACAAAACTTTAGAGAAGCCTTGAGCCTGTTTTCAGCACTAACATCTTCTGTCTGTGAAACATTTGAACATTTGAGCTGGAATTCAGACAGAATACTTTTCACAGTCTATAAATAATACACACGCAATGTCTTTATAAAGCAAAGAAACAAGAATAAAAACAGCACTTGGTAAAAGCGGAGGCTACAGCATTAATGGATTTAACTGGTCAAAGCTTACTCACAAAAACACACTGAGTCACGTGACGTCTGGAGTTGTTGTAGAGTTTATCAGTGAGAGTCAATGAGCAGGATTTAACCCTAGGTTTTCAGTCTCAGATGGTTCATTTTCTGTTGGAGAAAATCCCAATGGAAACTCACTCAGTCTGTTAACTCTCGGACCTGACGCTTCGCCTCACGAAAAAGGAGCGCTCCTATTGGTCGACACTGACGTCAACAAGGAAAGAAACCAAGAAAATAAACCAGAAAATGGGTAATTCTGATGGAAAATAGTGTTGTTTTACTCAATGTTTCACGAGACAGGGATCTCTACAGTCTCACGTGAACTCAGAGATAACAGTGTCGGCTCTAAGCTTCAGTTTAATGTAATGTATTAATGTTTTGTGGAAAATCGAAGCAGAAAAGGGTTCACGCTGCTGCTGTGGGAGAAGGTCATCTTGGATTAGATAAAGGGCCACAGCTCTTGTTGAAGCTGTACTTTGTGGCAGTGTTCAGGGTGATTCTGTAGTGATTCCTTGTATATTTTCAGCAGATTTGGAGTTTCTGTCCTTGGTCCGGACTCCTGTGTGTGAAATTGGACTTGGACAGAGACGGCAGAAAGACAAACAGGTTTAGAAAAGGAGATGAGTCGATTCAAACTGAGGAAGGCAGAAGATGGATGAGACAGAGGCAGGATAAAAGCTGCAGGGCTTTCACACAGACGGCTTTGTTTTTCTTCTGTCAGACTCTTTCTGGGACGCACAAACAAAAGCGGATGTTCTGATTTCACTGGCTACACCCAACTCCACCAGAATTACTAATGTCCTCTGCAAGAAAACAGAATGTAGTCAAACGTGAAAGAGCAAACCTCGACGTGAGCTCAGAGAAAGATCACAATCATCACACGATGCTGGACGTGAGCCTTGATGGAGAAAAGCAGCAGTTATCTTGTTCTCCAGACATCCTTCTACATTAAACATCAAATAAAAGTCTAAAATTAAAGTTTTTTTATGCATCGTCTGCCTCCATCTTGTCCAATCCCCTGCATCCTCTTCTCTCAGAACGACTACCTTCATGTCTCCTTCACTACATCCTTAAACCTCACTGTTCCCTCTCCGTCCTCTGAGCATCTCTCTGACTTTATCTCCTGAACCTCTGACCTCTGTCCCTCTGATGGACTCATTCCTGATCCCGTCCTGGTCGTCCACCGACGGTAACTTCTCCTCAGAGCCGTTACCGTCGGTCAGTACGACACAAGCCTTACCCGACTCTGCTCGGACTCATATGCTTCATGTTTGGAACTCAAAGGAAACTCTTGAGGTCTCATTTTGATCGGTTCATTGCCTGCCCTTCATCCGAACCTCACACCACAGAGTCTGCGTCAAATGCAAACAAACTTCCATTTCTTAGGTGTCTTGTCATTTAGTTGAGTCAAGTATTAAAAGCTCTTTTGTTTGATATTTCCTTAGTTAGCGTTAGGTGACAGAAAAAGTGTTGTACATGAGACCAGTCTAAAAATCACTTTTTAAAGGTCACGTACCAAACTCAAACGCAATGCTTTTTATACGAAATCCTGCTAATTTCCACAAAAATCCAGGACGTAACCAAATTTAATACAATTTTCAAGAGCTTTTTATCATAAACAAAGTAACTAATTACTCCCCCCCGTTTAGTCTGAGCGTCACTCAAACATCTGCCACGAGCTCAAACGTCCCACTGCTTTGGGCTCAAACCCATCAGACGGTAAACACTGCACATCTTGAGAAAACCCGAGAGATTTGCGACTATTAGTTATTCCAGCAGCGAGTGAGTGTCGGGGGACGGTCTGTCGACTTCGGTTTGACAGTTTATCCTCGAGGGACACGGGACAAAAACACAACAGACAGGAGAAGACAGAAAGGGAAGGAAGTGTCACATGTGACAGACGGAAAAAACAAGCACTCATCCTGTGTCCACGCCGCCGTGATAGCCTCATAATCCCCTCCAAATCCCAGGAGGCACTGCAGGTTTCTTTTAGATTATTGTTGAGATGTCTTAACGGTGTTGTGTCAACACGAAAAAACACAAGCTCAGACTTTTAAAGACACCTTCCAAGTAAAGATCTTTAAAATTCTAACGTCAGCGTTTGAGAAAATATCAGTTTGGCCTGAAACAAGTTGAAAATACCATGCGTTTATCAAATACTTGTTCTTACAATATGTGTGGCCAGGGCCTCAAATACACACAAGGCACGTTTTATTCAGTAGTATACGTAGTACTTTCAATAGAGTCGCTGGTAATAGCTGGTAACTACTCAAAGGTCATCAGAGCTTTCAAACTCACATGGATCTAAGCCTGACGTAAATCAGCAGCAAACAACCACTGCTGCAAGATTCTGAACGTCAGCTTTAATGCTCGGTTACTCGAAATCACAAACATGGAAGAAAACATGATGATGACGAGGTATGTTTGAAGGCTTAAGCACTGAACAACATAAAGTCAAACATCATAAACATACATTTTATGAAATGTGCTGTTAGTCGGAAGAGGAGCGTAGAGGCAAGAAACTAAGAAATATTTGATTTAACTTGATGCAGGTATGATTTTGTATAATATCTGTTTGTTTGTTTGAATGAATATGTGTTGCTTGTGTAAATATTCATCTGAGCACAGTAAATGTCCTGCCGGAGTTTGTGTGTGTTTTAAATTAAAAGTTACTCATTTTTGGGAAGGGGCTGTCCATGAGGTTAACTGAACTTAAACGACTGGTTCTGTGACTGTGACCTCATGAATAAATCTAATCAACTCCTCTAACCCTTGTCACATTTGTCTCTTTGCACTCGTTTAACTTTAATGGTATTATCCTGACGGCCCGCGCTCGCACTGTTGGCTCTGTGGTCTGTAAATAAATCGCACACACAGCGTTGGTGGTAGCGACAGGGAAAATAATTGCAGATTATGTGTTTGTGTTTTGTGTTGGCACCGGCTAATGAGTTCTTTTGTCTTCTCATTAAAGACGACGGAAGACCAGTAATAAGCAGCGGAGGTCGTTTTAGGAGGCGCCCGTCCTTCTGACTAATTTCCCGCTCTCATTCTCATGCAAATGACTTTGATACTCGGGGCACAAAGCCTCTTATGAGAGCAGTGGCTCGTGACATTTAAAGAGGCCCACGGGGAAAGTTAGCGAGGGATCAGCGGAAATGTCCGAGTAAAGTGTATTTAAGGCTTCAGCGGGGGTGTCCTTCTGGAGGGGCGTAAACAGAGCGTCGGTTGGAGGAAGAGTTGTGTGCTCATTTTTGTTCTTAGTTAAGATTAGTGCTACTGCCTCACAGCGAGAAGGTCAAGGTGCCGTCCAACACCTTTCATCTGATGTCCTCCCATCGTCCACAGCACCTTTAGTTTAGTTGGTTTATTTGTAAAAAAATAAAAATAAACAAAAGAAAAGGAAAAATATTAAAACAAAGTTTTACTTGACCAAAAGGGTGTAGCGTGAAGTTTATTTTTGCCTCCCCCTCCTAACCCTCAACAAAAAAACACAAGACATCTACAACAACTTACAGCCATCATCATTCTTTACCATTTTCAGTTTAAATGAGTGAATTAATCTAAAAACTCAAATGAATTAATGTCAGTGAATATGAAGAGTGTATGTTGCTCAACAACAACAGCTTTACCCAAAAGGCAACCATTCTCTTGTGTTTATGCCTTTTGTTTCGATCAGGATGGTGTTCGATCTACACATAAACTTTGTAGAAGATGTTTTCAGTAACAGCTGTGTCCCAGACGCCCACAGGCTCTGCACACAAGTGGAACAAAAATGGTTCAAAAACCCATGAGCCAATAATAATCTTAGTTTTAAATGTATAAATCCATATTGAGGACAGAAAACATCAGGTTTAAAAAGTTGATTAGTTCTTCTCATCTTTAATGTCCCCCTGCTGGCCTGGCGGACTTACTGCAGGGTTCTCAACAGCTGAGCGTGAACACTCTGTGTAAGATGAACCCTGCCTCAGACCCAACGCAGCTGCTGTAGGCTCAGAGGGAATAAAGTCTCTAGCCTACTGTGCGATTCCCACAGCGCCCCCTACAGCAGCGGTGGAGCTACAGCAGTGTTCCTCCTGTTTGACCCTAAAACAGTTCATTAGTTAAGGTATGATACACTGTTAATTCAAGAAGATACACTTACATCTACAAGAGCTGATGCCTTTATTTACACCTACATTTGTCCCAGATTGGGAATAAAAATCCCACGTGGGAGGACAGGATCAGTGTTGTTTTGACTGACTTTCTAACATCTCATTTGTGAGACCCTTCATGTCTCAGAGTTTTTTTAAAGTGAGTGGAGGCTGAGTAATCATCTCAGAAAACGTCCCAGAGTCACTTTAAGGATCAGGTTACAAGGTGAGAGCGCTCCATTTCCGTTATTCCTGGGATACTACCGTCTTTTCAACCTTTAACAACATGGTACCTTTTCAGAAACAGACACAGGACTTGATTTTGTTCAAAAGGTTTTCTTCCAAAGGGAGGCAGAGGACAGACAGGACAGACAGGGTTCCAGTTCAAACATGATGCACCACATTTGGAGAGAAACATTAAACCTTTGATATATATACATTTAATTAAAGATAATGAAGCTAGGACCAAACTAACAGTCACTCTATAAGTCCCTGATAATAAAGACTTTCTTTAGACTTCATTCATCGAAAGTACAAGGTTAGACTCAGCTCCAGTCATCATTAAAGGTGCTTTGTATGAAATAGTATCTGGTCAGAAACACTATTTGCATTTGTTTATCTGAGAAAAACAAAGCTCTGTAAAACCCACTGCTGCCCAGAGCGGACAAACTGAGCACTGCTGGAGGAGAAGTACATTAATCATTCTTGGAGAATATTGAACAGAACTTTGATATTGTTTCTAAATGTTGTGAAAAAGAAAGAACAATGTCACCATCAGGTGCTTCTAGTGTTACTCCGATTGAAACTTCAAAAATACATCACAACAATAAACATGATAAAGAAATAAAATGTAAATCACTGTAACACAATTGGCCAAACCACCGACACAAGGCCCGTCCACACTAAACATCCCACTGATGCTGTCTTTCTTATTTCAGCGGGAGACATGTCGAAAGGTTAATGATATTGTTCGGACACATTATGGTAAATATGCTGAAAATGAGACATTGAACAGGTCTTTTAAGGACAAGACACGATGTATGAGTTTGTCCTGTTGTTTTCTGATGAGGGTGTGTTTATCTTTCATCCCTGCTCCGGCTCCACATTACCATCTATTAACCACATTATCATTTGAATCCAGCAGCTCAGGACGTTGTATTAGAGAACGCTGCACAGCCACTTCTGTTTTAGGAACTAAAGGCCTTTACAGCAGCAAATCATTATTGATGAGGGCAGCATTTAAACTATTCCAGTCAGAGTCACCGATACTGAAAGGTTCCCAAAAGGAGAAAGCGATTATAATTCAAAGGAAACTGAGAAAAATGTGTTTTTTTCTGGTCTGTGTGTGTTTTGTTTTACACAAGTGTCTGTTTTAACATACAGACAACATACGTTTATACTTCTTGACATTTTATTTTTTCTATGTCCTTATTCATTTGCTTTGTTTATTAAAGGAAATAAGATTATACAAATATATATATTATATTGTGTCCATATGTTTTTTACTAAGAACAGATTTCAACATACAATGATTTTAATTCAAACTTTTGTGACTCCATTATTTCCACTAAGTTTTGTCCCTGCAGGGCTAGCGTAGGGTCTCACATTAGTGACCTCTGCTGGACACTACTTTTGAAAAGGCACTGTGGTAATGTTCTATGATCTCTGGAGTTGTACCTGGGCTCCACGCTGTTGTGAAGCACAGGTCATGTTCACTGCATTATTTTTACCTCATTTCCCAACCATTCATCTCGTAACACGAATCAAAGCCCCATCACAACTGCTCTCCATCTGTCTCCCAGCGCCGCGAGTCAAAGCAGCACAGACCTGACGTGACTCTGCAGACTGTTGCCCAATCACGAGCTGAAAACACTGCTATATTTACTCCGATGTTTAAAGGACGAGGCGTACGGCTGGTGCAGTGGGAAGCTAATGGTACACAGCAGCAAGAGACAAAGCACCAACACTAGGTCGGGCAGTTAAAGAGTTATGTTGAGAATAATGTTGATGTAACATCCAGCCTCAAATCAACCAGTGCACAAGGTTTATTTTAATGAAGCACTTATTTTTTCTGTAGTTTCCTTGTAACAGACCAGTGTTTTTGAGTCTTGTACCTGGTTTAGATGTTAACGTCCCACTGTGATGTGACTGTGACGTGTCTTTATACAGGTTTTCTGAAGTGAGACTTCTGTGAAACAGCTCCAGGTGTGAGACAGCATATCTGTCCCGGTTCACCTTCCTCTGGGCTTATTTCTGAATCTCAATCGCCTCCTTGATCTACCGATAGATCTGGTCTTTATCCCAATTCATCATATTCTCCTACTTGCAGTTTTCAAATTCTTCGATTTTCTTGTTTTCTTGCATTTTGTTGTTGTGTGCTGCTCGTGCTGTTTCATTTTCACATTCTCTTTGATGTGTTGAATGGGACCTGTATAAATCAGCTGATAAGACACGTCACAGTAACACCACATGACTCCGAAGAGGACTGCAAGAAGAAATCTCACAAACACCAGAAAATATAAAACCAAATGGACATCTTCAGAGCAGTGTACCTGTAGAAAAGTGCTACACCATCTCAAGAGTGATCAAACTTTGATAATGCCAACGGAATTCATGTCTGTGCAGCGCTTCTCCATATATTTATAGTCAACCTTTTTGTTTGCACAGAAGAAGAAACTAGGTTGATGCAGACATTTATGGAAAAACTGGTTGATGCACAGTTATTTCAAACTCACAAAGGATTGTGGGATGCTGTTAAGTTTGCTTTCGGTAAAGAACGTCCAGAGGTTCCTATGCTAAAGGAAAGTTAAAAAAAGCATTGCGTCTCTTTTCTTATCTGTGTCTGAGTAGGTTCCTCCAGGTGCCTACCACTCTCCAAAAGAGATTTCCAGATGCCTTCTATGAAACCTCTTCTTGACTATGTCCTGGATGAATGAGAACCTCCACAGACACGACACACATCCAACTGTAGCAGCAAACATTGACCTTTCCTGTTCCTTTAGTAGAAATGAAAAAGTCATCTCACGAAAGGCGTCCTTGTGTTGTCTTTGTCTCATAAGAGCAAATAAATCTGGTGAAAGTCAACCACCAATTTACAGTGACCCTGAACACAACCCTTTTATTTCCACAAAACATCAGCCCACACAGTTTACCTACACTATTTTCATCTTTTCAACAGCTGCAGCTAAAACCATTCCTGTCACAGCATCTTTTTTTGCCAAAATGAGCCTAAAATGTCTCCGACTTCTTGTTTGCACACATCACTCACCAAATCTCACCCAAACCGAGCTCGATCTTTCACTTACGCCTTACCGTACAGGATGGTCACCATGGAAACCGGCATCACCAAAATCCCCAGCAGCATGTCAGCCACTGCCAGCGACATCAGGAAGTAGTTGGTGGCGTTTTGGAGTTTCTTTTCCAACGACACGGCTAGAATGACCAGGATGTTTCCCATGACGGTGACGGCGATGACGATTAAGATCAACAAAGCCGCCCAGTTTTTCCCCGGCGCTGGACACAGAGGCCCAAAGATCCTGCCGTTTTGGTCGCTGTAAATCCCGACGTTATGGTAGGACCAGTTTCCAAGCTGCAAGTCCACGCCTTTATGAACATGACAACCCCGATTTGTGGAATTAGGTAAAGTGCTTTCTTCAAAACTATCTGCCAACCAGGATCTGGGCTCCAGAGGCTCGACGGTGACGGCTCTGAGAGTGTGTGAGACCAACTCCGAAACATTGACACCATTCAGGCTCATGGTGGCCGTTTGGTGGAAGCCAAATGTTCAAGACTGCTGCCTCAAAAATAGGTCAGAGTGGAAGGAGGAAGAGGAAAGTCGAGATGTCATCTCCTCGTTTCCCATTTCCCCAAATGAGTCTTATAAATAAAACTCCATTTATCACTCGCTTCTGTTCAATATGTCGCAGATAATAATCCATCCATCACGACTCAAACGGGTCTCCAGCCTCTGATCGTCTCCCAAAAAGAAGATCAGTCTTTGAGGAAACGCTGAATAGAGAGAAGTTAAAATAGCTGATGATGCGTGCAGTCTTTTTATTTATAAAACAGATTGTCAAGTCAGTTTAACATATTCCCAGTGGCTTCTACGTCACATTCAGTTTGAAAGAAGTGTCTTGTGTATAAAAAGATTAAATCCATTTGAAGCAACAGGAAACTATTGGTCTCTCGTGTTAAAAGACAGATCCATCTGACGGTCAGGAAACGTTGAAATATTAACTTACAAACAATAATAGTTTGAAAAATTGAGGTCCACTTCTGTTTTTATTCAGAGATAATCAGTTTTTGCAAGATCTTAAAGAGAAAGAACAATGACAGAACTAATCAAAACATGCTGTCTGCATAACAACTGGCCTTTTTCACATTCAGATATTTTGTTTGACATATTTTTTATTAATTGTCTTGGCCAAAAAACATCTGGAAGTACAAACCTGTGACAATATATTTAATGTTAATCCTCAGTCGTCTTTCATCCATCCACCTTCGCTCTAAAAAGTCCTCGCTCCGAATCATTTCTCCTCCAAAAAATAACCTCAATAACTTCTCTTTTTCTCTCAATAGAAAGAGTAAGTCCAATCCAAAACCGTCCTCTGTCGCGCCTCAGTTTGTAGAAGTGAGAGCTGCAGCAGGTCTGTGCTGTTCATCCTCAGGCTCTGGAGGCTCTGGTGTCAGCGCGGACTCCACCGAGCGCTGATCTGGAGCTGAATGGTTTGGGCTCAGTGTCCTCGTGCTGCTTCTCTCCTCCTCCTCCTCCTCTTCCTCCTCCCCTCGTCTCTGTCGACACAGCTCCGTCTCCCTCCTCCCCATTTCACCTGCTTCTTCTTTCTTCTCTTTCTGTGGCGTTAAAGGAGTAAGACATCGTATCTATGACAGTTCATGAGTTCATTTTGTCCTAAATTAAAAATGTGATTTTTTTATTAGAACGCTGTAAAAAAAATAAAAATTTTGAAATGTCACAATGAGAGAAATATATGAAGCTTACAAAAATATATTTAATGATTAATTTTTACAAGTAATGACAAAAGTTCTTTTTCATATTTTTACTTTTTATTTACAGAAAAAAGCTATTTTACTTTTCTATATTTCCTTTTTTGGGGAAAACATCTGAAAGTCAAAATGGCTGAAGAAAAGTTCTGATAGATTTGTCAGTCTGTAGTGATTGTGTTTAATCAAAATAAGTTAAATTCTTGTGTTTTTAGATTTTCTGTAAATTACCTTTTAAAGAATTTTCAATTTTCTTCCGATTTTTAATAAATTCAAAATTCTTGAGGATTTTATTTATTCCAATATTTAAAATTTTTATTTATTTGTATTTTTTTTTCTTTTACAAAACACACAAACTCTAGTTCAAGCTTAAAATTTATTATTTTTGATGAATGTCACATAATGCAATAAATTTTTATTTTTTACTTAAATCAATTATTGGCAGTTGATGGCTTCCATTTTGTGTTTCTGAAAAGACACAACACTCTCTCGTCAGTGTAAGCCCTGTGTGTCTGAGTCTGAGTCAGCGTCTGTCTGAGCTCTAACCTAAAATCTCCCTCTGCCTCTCACTGTCGTTTGTACTTCCTCGCTCGAAGACTCTGTCCTCTTTACTCCCAAATCCTCTTACGACCGCTAAGAACAGATCAAGATTTTTACATGTATCTCTCTTCAACACCCAAACCCAGCATTAACCCTATTTCGGGTTGAATTCTGGCAAAAGGATGGGCTTATTCCAAACCTCTGCTAAAACAGATAATGTGATATCATTCAGAAATGTACTAGAGTAATATTCTAAAACAATTGGGTCACATGACGAAGATGCTGCAGAGATTAAGTGAATAAAAAAAGGACATACAATAAAGAAAGTGGCTGGGGAGGAAGAAAATATTTGAAGATTGAAGTTGCATAACACACAGTGAACCACTACAAAGACAGCTCGCATAAATGAAATCCCAAAAGGTGGTTACAGTCAGTTTCAAAAGGCATTTTCCATTTAATGAGTCTCTGTAGTAGTTTTATATAACATGGATCTTTACATGTTTATGTGCAGCTTGACTGAGAAAACTACAGCTCAAAACTCAGAGAACTGAAGCTGGTTTAAAAGTCCAGTATGAAGGCCCAGAAGGACAACACGGCAGGTACGTACTGCAGGTTTATTACATCAAGGTAAGTTTAAATGTGACGAACGGGGCAGGCCGAATAGACGAGGAGGCAGGTAACAGAGGCTGAGTTTCTGGAAGGTTGGATGGGAGTGTAGCAGCTAACACCTGAAGGTAAATAAAAGTAGAAATGAAAAGCTCTGCCAAACTGTTAACCTCCCGTTCCATCTTCACCTCACTCGAGACACTTCGAGGCAGGAACTCTCTTCCAACCTGAATGGAACAGACTGAGAACCATGGCCTCAGACAGATGGAAAACAGTCCCAGTGCAGCTGAAGGTCCTGGTTCAATGAAACATGGACAGGACGACATCAGGTGCAAAAAAAAACCGAGATGAGATCCTGTGGTCCCCGAACTGGACTCCTTCATCAGGAGCCACAAAGGACACAGCTGAAAGCCTTATTCAGATCCATCAAACGTATTTGGACAGTTCTCCTCCAGCCCTTTTTGACCTGTTTGGGCACCACTAGATTCAATGGAGCTGAATGTGTTTTAAAACTTTAGACCAATGTGTTTCTTTGTTTAGCTATGGTTCAAATATGGTTAAGAACTTATACCTCAAACCTTTGAATTAGTTATAGCCATCCATTTATTTCAGGAAACCAGTGTCACATTCATGTCTTATTCCTCGTAACATTTCTCATTTCTTTTCAGGTCAATTGAAAATCTATTCATTCTCCAACAGCTGCTGGAAGAAAAGTCTCCAAATGAGACCACATCTTTTTATTATTGAAGCAAAACGTGCAAAAATGACAATCAAGATTATGAAATGTTATCTCACTTTTTCTAAGACATTACCCATAATCCTTTGCAGAACGACTGACTCAGACAGCTTTGTTAAATGTGCTCAGTGATACAACACAATTTGAACTTTTTTCTCTCATTAGGCCCATAATGAGTTATCTTTAGCTTGTTTGTTTGTCATTCAGAGCTCATAATCAGAAAACAATGACACAAAGACCCAATTATCACTTTATTCACCAAACGTCTGATTAAAACCAGGCCAAAGAAGCTGCTGAACATCTGTGTCTCCTCTCTGTGCCTCTAAGACGAAGACATGGGAGCAGGGAAGTGGAGGTATCGAGTGAGAACATTTAGAGAAATGAGGTGTACCCCAGGTGAGCAGAGGCAGCTGTGAGCCAGGTGTGGCCAGTGGAGAGAGAGCAGGTGGGCGGGGCCAGAAGCCAGGGCGGGACAGAGCACCTGTGGTCATACACGTCAGGTAAGAGTCTTGGTGCTTAAGTAACGACTCCGGCTGTGATGAAGGTTAATGCATTAATATCAATAACTTACTATGTTTTTTTTGAAAAAGTGACTATTACCAGACCAGACCAGACCAGACCAGACCAGACCAGACCAGACCTTCACATTCCAGAGTGGAAGGTGAAGGACAGGCAGCTGCAGAGAGTACGAGGCTTTAATGCAACAATCACTGGAGTAAGGTTTATAAAGACATCATTATTAATATGGAAATACAAATGTTCCAATACGCTCCGTTTACATTAGAAAATCTTAAAGTCTACACCATCATGCAACTTATTTTAAACGACAATAAATTGAATGCTCCATGTTTATAATAAGTCAAAGTGCAATTTCCGAGCATCGTCATTAGCTTTAGATGAAAGAGAAAAAAGAAAATGTTTGCCGTCTAATCTACAGCAGAGGTTTGTCTCTTCAGCCTCAATTTGATGAAAGTCGGAGACAGGGCCTGGAGCGAGCCGCTCAAAGATCGATTCATCAGCGCTCTTCACACAAACAGTGACCCGCCTGTGCACCGTCGCAGGGGAAACAGACCAGATGAGCAGGAAAAGAGGGGAAGATGAAGGTAACTGTGGGTTCAGCGATGGAGGGACAGCACAGATAAACATTTTGATCTGCTGGAGGGACATACGATGGAGACGAGGTGCAGCAGCAGGTTGTGTGTTAGTCACATAAAGAACACAACGGTGCGGATGAGCGACCAAGCAGAGAAAACACTCAGGAGACACCGAGCCAGGCAGCGTTTGGACTGACAGCCGGACGACAGGGCCGTGCAGAGCGCTTCAGAAAAGAAACTATAGAAGACCTATGTCAGATTAAAGTGCAGGTAAAAGATAGTGTTGAAGGATGCTGCTCTAAAGATACTGCAATAGATCTTTTAGTAAATTAGAACAAATCAAAGCCATGAACTTGTCTTTTAATATTTGTCTAAATGAATTGTATCAGTAAAAAACATCTTAAAATTCAGAACTAGTCGCAGAAACGTTTTTTTCAATCAAGCAATGAACAAATGCTGCAAATGCCTAAGTTGAGTGACAATAGCAAAAAAACAATCACTGCAGTCAACAAAGTAGACCCGCCCCTCGCTGAAATAACCAATCACACCGGACTTTACTGTTTGGGTTTAAACCAAATGTTCAGGTGAAAGCTCCAGGAAGTGGTTCAGAACAAACAAAACTCTTTGGTCTCGGACTTTTTATTCCTCTGCTCCTGATGCGTCAGAGCTGCTCTTGGGCAGTGTACAGTTCAATATTTAGTTTGTCTTTTGCAGAGCCTGACTTTTGCAGATACAAAGCACGTTATCTTAATTCAAACAGCTTGTTGTGTTGCTTGTTTTGTTTGTACAGGACACAAAGTCTGAATAATGGTCCTGAAAATGCTTAATGATGTGTCAGATAGAGTCTGTAGAAAAGCCTCAGGGTCAGTGTGGTTGAATGGAGCTGTTTATATCCCCAGCGTTACACAATTAACTAAACACTGCTGCATTTTATGAGACACTCAAAATGTTATTTTCAGCAAAACTATTCTCTTGGCGCTCCATGTCAGCTGGGTTTTTAGATGATGAGAAACAGAATTGTAATATGTGCAGGAGAAAGATAGAAGTGTGTTGGTAAAGTTATTAAGAAACCCAAACAAGAGGCAATGAACATAACGTGTATAATTCTGGATCAATGTCGTACAAACTGAACGCAACACAAAGTGTCATTTTCTCTTAAAGATTGTTTTAAACTCCCCTCTCCTGCTTTTTAAAAATAAACTGGACCAAAGTTTAGAGCCTAAACTTTATGCTCCGACTTCAGCGTCAGATCAACAACTATCTCCTCGTTAAAGATCACGTGATGGAATTGACAGAAGTAATCCCTGTTTCATGTTTGTTTTTCTTTTTTCCTTTTCTGTGTGAAAAAAAAAGACATATTCAGCGCTGAAAATACACTTTCTGTTTTATTGACAGCTTTTAAACTTCCTGAATCGTCACATGACAAGCCGGTGACAACCAATGGGAAGTGAGCTTTTGTTACAAACTTTTTCCTAAAATCGAAATACTTCTGAGGCCACTGACCAAAGGATTTAAAGAGTTATAAACTTGTATCAGGAAGTGGAAAATATCATTTGTTTCCCAGTTATGAACAAATATGTAAAGATGCAAATGTTTAAAGTTAAAAGCATGGTTGTATTTCTGCTACATGTGTATAATTATTCAGTTAGAACACTCTTGTGATCCATGGTGATATTAACTGATGACCTGTTAAGCCATTTTGGAGACAGACCGTAAGTAGGACAGCCATAGAGAGGTAGAAATGAGCGGTCCTGGTGTCCCAAAACAAATACCATTACACTGGTTTATGTCGTTTATGGGAGGAAAATGAACAATAAACTCTGCAGCTCTTATCAGAAAATGCAGCACAATCAATGCCATATGTAGCTTTTAGTGTGAAACAAACAGAGGCAGAAAAATGTCAGGGTAATTGTTTACGGTGCTGTTTCTGTGTTCCTCATAGAACAATAAAATCTCACACATTTGTGCCAATTCAGAGCTCATTTGGAAGAACGGCTCAGTACAAAGCGTTGGACTGAACTGACCCTGTTTACATTCATTTAGCTGCGCCGATATAAACCAGCACTGAATGACATTTAGGTGTTTTCTGGTAATAAAGTCTCTAATGAGATTTATTATTGGATGTCACCTCTCCGTGCTCCTCCGTCTGTCCGCCGTAACTGAGGCCTGTTCAGTGAAAGGTGGTTCATTTTATGGGAAAAGTTTCTGTGCTTCTGCAAAGTTAAATGGAAACAGCATGACATTCAGTTTAATGCAGCTCTATTTAAAGCCTCATATTATTTAATAAAGGCTGCAGTGATAAGCCGGAGTTTGTGGATTCACCGGTGCTTCCACAGACTGGGACTAAGGAAATGGGGGATGTTTTTAGTGATTGGAGTAAATGCAAGTGTGAGTGGTGTTAGTTTATTATGGCACAGCCTTTTCTTGTAAACATAAAACCAGAGTTTTAGCTTACAGTTAAAACTTTTCCTCAGTTTATGAGAATAAATGTAAAGCCTTTCTCAACGGCTACTTTTTGTTTGACTTTATCGAGTTTTGAAGGGTAGTGTAGCTGGATATCATAGAGAGGAGCCTAAATGGAACTAGAGCCAGGGTTAGGACCTCGGCCGTTTGCAGCCCTGAGGTCTTTTTTCTTCCAAAGTCTTAATAAGATACAGTGGACCATGGGGTCCTGTCACAAAGATTACAGGAAAGTAATCTATGGAACTGCCCTTAGATGGTTTCAGTCCTATTGAAGACAGGAAGTACTTTGTTTCGGTGGGTAACTGTATCAGACCAAATGGCCCTGACATGTGGGGTTCCACAGGGGTCTATCTTGGGACCTCTATTATTCAATGCTTCCTTTAGGCCAGTTAATACACAGCTGTGGTGTTTCATACCATAATTATACAGATGAGACTCAGGTTTACATTTCACTCACAGCAGCTGAAACAAACTGAACAGAGACAAGACAGAACTAAGTGTCAGCAGTCGCCTCAAGTCTCTTTCTCTAAACTCTAAAAAACAGGGCAGAGAATAGACTTTAAAGCAACACTGCTGGTTTACAAGTCTGTCAATAGTTGAGCACCAGAATATATTTCTAGTTCCTTATGAACCTCCTCGGACTCTGAGAACTTCTGGGACAGGCTTCTGCTCGAGCCCAGAGTTAGAACTAAACCTGGTGAAGCAGCGTTTAAGTTTCAGCAAAAACCTGGAACAACCTCAACTTTAATTACTCAACGTCTTTTTTGCAGAAAATAAAGAAGCAAAGACGCTGGATCTCTGTCATTGTCTTTGGTACAACTCCCACCTTCCTACTCAACAGAATTTCCACAACAGATGCCACGGATTACTGCTTTCTTTTTTATCATCACCAAGAAAAACACCAATAAAGCAGTTTATTGTTTATTGTCTCCCAGATTTCCATCCATTTATTCTATCATGATGTAACATATTCTTCCAATATAGCTCAGATTTATAAATGTACTGTCAAATGCTCAGTTATGGAACAACAATGATCCAAACCTGTCTCTTTTGGTTTTATTCAAGGTAACGTCCCAGATCCGGCGGCCCCCTCAGACTCAAATCCTGCGAGTGCACACAGAGCTGTGAAGCAGAAATCCCTTTGGACACTTTCTCTTATGTAACAGAAAATACAGAGAGCCCAGTGGTCCTCACTCAAACATTGTCAGGATGAGCACCTGAAGCTGTCTATAGACTCTTCTACATCTGCCGACTGGACTTTGTGCAAGAATGTAACCCTCATTGTTTTTACTGTATATGGCACCACACAAGGCTTTTATGATAGTTTCACGGCTGAAAACACAAAAGAAACATAACCAAAAAGTCACGTTTGTGTTTGATTCTCTAATAAAGTACCTAACGTTAGCTTTGTTTTAGTGTTTTAGCTCTGAACCTGCCGTTTAGTTACATCCCTGAGAACTCTTTATGAAGCTCTTGTATAAAACATTACCTAATGGGACCGGGTTTGGTTCCAGCTCGTGTCGTGTGCTCAGTGTCGTTCCCTTCTCGTGCCTTCTACACCGAGTGTGTCACGTGAAAGCTCAAAAGTCCCACCCAAACATCTGAACAATTACAACACAACCTTTATGTTTTCACATGTTAGAGAGATTCTAGGTGAGGATTCAATTAAAGGTAATAAAGAAGGTCATAGTCAGTGTTTCTGCCTCACAGAAAGAAGGTCGTGGGTTCGATTCCCGGGCCATTTACTGTGGCTTCTCTCCGGGACCGAGTGAAAGAATATGTCAGTGTTCGTCTCTCAGTGTTAACCCTGCGACTATAGCTGCTCATTGTCAGGACTTCAGAGAATGTTGCACCAGGGACCATGAGAAGTGGAGAAATTTGATTTACTTTAGGCCACGACACCAGACACGAGAACAATGTAAAGAAGGAGAAGCATGGGGCTCACCACAACTTTAGCTTTAGGCCGTAGCTACAGATGAAGCCTGTATGTACGTCTCAGCAACATAATCTGGGATAAATCAGTCGATAGTTTCATAGCAAACCCAAGTAAATCGTCTTTGTGGTGTAACTTAAGACTAAGCAGTAGAAGATGAATGTGTTTTAGGAAAAAGACATCTGGACATGGGGTTTTAAAGTGGATGCATCCAAAGAAAAGCAGAGGGAGTGGTTTGTTCAGTGAGGTGCTTTGGTTTTGCGCCCCTGGAGGCAACTCCAGGGAGTTCTGTACAAGACAACAATTGAGTCAGGAAGAGACAGAAGCATCACTTACAATCCTTCACTAAGTTTTACCTGAAAGATGCTTTTAACAAATGAGCTGATCTGTTTCTTCAGATTTAATAATCATGCCAAAGGCCAATGCACTGTAAAAACTATCGAAGGCTGAATAGAGGACTTCAGAGGCTTATCTGATATTGTGTTGTCGAACTATTGAATAAGTTACTGGTGTTTACTGGTGGTTACTGTGTTTTAATCCAAAGCGAAGGTAAGTGCTTTATGGTAGATCAGTAGATATTTCAGTTTTAGTCATTCAGCCCAAAAGGAGGCTTTGAATCCCTCTGATCTTTGAAAGATTGGACTGGACCACACACAGTAAATGCCACTAAAACACTCATTGACGCTCCAGTGTCTGATATTGACTGCTGCTCTCGTCTTCTTCTGATTCTGTCTGAAATAACATCTGTCACTCAGACGCACTGAAGAGCCAGCCCTTCAGCCTCAGCAGGAGCTCCGTCTCTAAAGGGTGGCCTGTCTGTTTTAACGAGCACCAACAGGTTCAGTGGAAAACGACGCTGCACATCACGAGCAGAGCAATGGGTCACTCTCAAAAACAGTCACACAGATACATAAAGTCTGCTGCTATGTGGGAGCACTTCTCTTACGGACCTTTGAGCAAGGTTCTCAGTCATCCAGGACATAAAGAAGAAAAGATTAAAAGTAAGGCATCTGGACGTAGGCTAAGGTTTTGTATCAGATGAACTCAGAATTGAAAATGATCCTCGGATGATGAAGAATGAAAAGTCCAGATGCCTTTGTTTTAATCTTTTGAAATTTAAAGACATCTGACATTTAATCAGTTTTATGGCCGTGTTTTAGCTCAAACTATGTTTCCTGTTGTTGTACTGTACCCCATAAGAGTAATGTTCCCTTTAGGAACACTAATGCTTAAAGCAGAAGGATGAGAGTTCTGCAGGAGCTGGAGGAGGTGGTCACAGACGAGCTTCAGACTCCAGCTGCAGGTGACTGATAATGAGCTCTCGTTTCCTTTAATGAGAGACAATTAGAGCGCAGTGACCTTGAGAGAAGGACGCTCAAAGTCTGAAGATGTAATTAGAAGCAGTAGAAGAAGTGCACTAATAAAAAGTGGTATAAACCATTAAATGGATCTTCTTTGGGAGGACACTCTTTTAGGGGAATCATCGTCAACTCCTCCTTTAAAGAACCGAGTCTCAGTTTTACCCAGGATGCATCTGTGGATCCTCTCACACACCTCTCCTCCAACAGCAGCCGAGGGTCTTCTTCTGCTTTAAAAAAAGAAACATAAAACTTTTAGCTCCAACTTCAGCGTCAAAACTTTCAAATATTTATCCCTGTTTCACGTTGCCTCCCCTTTTCTTTTTTCTGTTCCTCTGACGTTATCCAGAGCTGAATATACACTTTCTCTGTTTTATCAGCCATTACTTCCTCATTCTCATTAGTGTAGACCAATCAGAGCGCTCGTTTTTTAGAAGCTAAGCTGTAATTGGACAAAGCTTCCCCCTGTTTAGGATTAAAAAATCTTGATAATAAAGCCTAGATTATTTGGTAATTAAACAAAAAAGTAATGTAAAACTTCTGGTTACATGTTCTGTCATTTTTTTGTTTCTTTGATGAACATAGTGTGACTTTAAATAGCATAAAAAAATGCATAAAACCAGCAGGATGCAGCACTTTTTCCAGATTGTCAAAAAGATCCCATCACAGCCTAACGTTACACTATTTATATCACCACTGGTGTCTTCTGGTGTTTTTTTTTTTTTGTGATTGCCAAAGAGAAGCAAACAAAAGTGGAAAATTGAACAATAGAGCAACTCGAACGAGCTGTCACTCCTGCAGCACTGAACCTGGAGAAATGTGTGGAGAGAAAACACAGCATCCTTCTGCTGAGAGTGGCCGCATGAGACAAATTGTCGAGTTTCATAGAAGATTGATTAAAAAATGTGAGTTACAAATTGCTGTTTATGTAACTATTTTCATTATTGTGTTCAGAACTGCGCAGTTATAGACCACTCGTTAAGTGCGTCGCCTTCAGGCAAATCAAAGTCCACTCCGGAGAGCGCTCGTCAGTAAATAAATGTCTGACTCACAGTTCTGTCTGAAGACAACACACTGAGCGGTCCTTATTGTGCAGAAGCAATGAACTGACATTAACTTTTTGTATTCATGTTTTGTCTGTGTTTGAGAGACTGTGAGGCACATAATCGAAGTCCCTTGTGCACAGAAGCGCTCAGAACTGGTCTGTTTTAAACACTATTGATGTCAAAATAAAACTGTTACAATATGTGACCAGAGCTGTGCCAAAAAACTGTTTGAAGAGGGCTTTGTGATGGCTTAGTTCATGTTCACACTTTTCACAGGATCCTGTGGAAGAGAAAAGGTTTAATAAAGATGGGGCATGCAGCTTTCTTTAATAAGAAATGAAATTAAGTGTGCTTCTCTTCCAGCGGTGCTCAGTTTGTCCTCTCTGGACAGAACGTGTCATGTCAGTGGTGCAACAGATGTTTTAAGAGGATTGGATTCTCTTTTGTCTTTAGAATGTGTTCTGTTGAAGCACAGGAGCATTGAGACTGACAAGTCTTGTGCTGGCCTCTTACTTTCAGAGCACATTCAAGCTGAACAAATACAAATAATCACAGAGTACGTTCCAATGACACACAGTCCTTTAGTGAACTTTTTTCATGTAAGACTTGAGTAAACGTAAATTGTTACACAGACCAGGCAGCGAATAGTGAGAGGGCACTGCTTTGAGGCTGAGAGGATGGGTGTGAACAGTTCATGTGGTGGGTGGGATGGATCCTTCATGACTCAGTTTCTGTGTCAGCAGCAGTGCAGGACCCACAGCTCAGCGTGAGTCCAGCCTGCTCGAAAACCTCCGTCATAGATGGCAGTTCACATAAATGAGGTGAGACTCGTGGTAGAAAAGACAATTTGAGATCATCGTCAGTCACTGTTAGAGCCTAAAAAGTAGAAAGGGAGACAGCAGCGAGAGAGCAGAGGCAGAAGAAGAGCTCAGAGAAGGTTGTCTCTGTAAACAACAGTTGGCTCATGATCGAGCCCTGATCTTCTTAAGGCCTGGGCTTCAGCAGAGGCTTGTCTGGGTGTGAGTCTGTGCTAATGTTGGGCACAGTTTGAGGAGTATCCCAGTCTGGATAAGGTCGGCTGTCACGACCCCTGCATCTCGAACTTAACCAATAAATTCATTATTTCTGCTACATGTTTGGGCTGGCGTCCGTTTTTGAGCTAAATAGTGGACTTCTGGACATGGTTTTATTTAATAGCAAAGGGGGAAACAGTTGCTCACCACTCCATCTAGTGGTACATTGTGATACAACAGGCTGCCGTATAAGTCTTTTAAGAATGGGATTCTAAATACTACATTAAATATGGAGTAAATTAAACATTCATCAGTGTTGTGCATAAGTACATTTGAAAAATCAGAGACAAGAAGTTTTATGCATGTGTGGTCTGCCATGTTTATCCTTCCAGAAAATGTGCATAAAAGGATTGGTAAATACATTGTTCAACTGAACAATTGTAAAACCATTTCCTCAAACCGGGCGTAAATACAGCAGATCAAAAGCTCACCTGGGAAACAGTTGGAGGATAAAAACAATCTTGGTCCAGGTGCTGTTGTTTATAAAAAAATCATTCATGTTGGCCATAAAAGACCTGCCAATCTCTGCATTAGACACGGCCACTGCAGAGGTTTCAGTGCCGGGGTTTCTGACAGAAGTGGAAACTCAAAAAGGAGGCACCACAGGCTTCTTCTGTTGAAGCAAATAAAACCGAGCCATGAATCGACACCCCTCTAAGTCCATTTGGAAAGGTCTCTTTGGAATGACTATGTGCATTGTATATTCAATTCAAAACAGTTTAAAAGCTCATAAAACCTTGCCCTGTTAACCTTAGTGCTTACCTCTGTTTTAAAAAGCACATGCTTAACATGTGTAAGTGTTAACCCATAAATTATTTCAATGGTTCTTAGACAGAAGTACGTCTCACTGACACAGCGCCCTCAGCTGGACAGAAACCTCCTGTAACTGTCCTGTCCCGGGACAAGGACTATCTCCAGAGATTAGGGAGGCTCAAGCCGATACACTGGACCCTACAGAGTCCTGTTTGGAATAAATAGACTAAAATGACCATTTTAACCAGAAACGGTCTGCTTGGATAGTCTCACTTGTAACAAATATGGCAGTGCTGACAGTCCAGTTGCACAAGGCTGCTTTAAATATTTATGCTTATATTTCTCTCCTACAACCTCTCCTAAATCCGTTTCTTATCATCTCTACACATTACAACATTGTAATTAGACTAACAACCATTTATTCTGTATAGTCACTGCAAAAAGAGGCGGCTACTCCTCAGACATTAGCAGACAATTTACAGGTTCAGGAGAAATGTATCCTGTCATTCTACTGTCGTACATGCAGGTCTCTGTTGTCCAGAGAGCTAAGACAAATTAAAAAAGGTTTATTGCACTTGCCGTATAGAGCTAGAGTCATTTAAGTTACATTTGTTACCACTGGATAGTTGGCTTTATTATATTTATATAAGATTACTTCACCCTCCTCCCATTCTGCAGGACAAAAAGTACGGCCAACCCTGCAGCGGACAAACTGAGCACTGCTATTAGGGAAGCACATTCATATTTCCAACACATTTTCACTCTCCTTTTGTTGTTACTACTACTACTGAGGTGTTGTTACCTGTCCCCTGGGTCTTTCATGGCTGGTCTTCTGTGAGACCGGTTGAAACCTGCCTAAATCCAGTTCTAACCAGGTTATTTCCATTTTGAACGAGCTAACAAGTTTATTTATTTATATTTAGTCATTTAGCTGACGCTTTTATCCAAAGAGACTTGTGTTACAGCTGGAACACCACTGGAGGCAAGGTGGATTAAGTGTCTTGCCCAAGGACACAACGACAGTATGAACTGTGGGGAGAGTGGGAATCAAACCAGCAACCTTTTGGTTGAAGGACGACCGCGTCTACACACTGAGCTACTGTGCCATTCTCAGTTTAGTAATGACCAGGTTGAATGCAGTTTAATACCACTTAAAACCAGTTACGGTCCAGGTAACACCCTCCAAAATCCACCTAGAATCACTTTAAAACCTGTCCAAATCCAGTTCTTTTTATTATTTCTAACCTCCTGTTGTTGTTTATCTGTTTATCTCTGTCCAACCAGTCAAGGCAGACATCCACTCAGAGCCAGGATTTCTTTCTCTTTGTCAAAAAGCACTTTTCCCTCATCACTGTCGCCCAGTGCTTGGTATTTTTCTTACGACTCTTCGACAGATGCCTCCTGTGAAGCCGACCGTTTTCTAAAGAGAATTATAGTTATTTCAAACATGTCTAAAGCAGTGCATTTGAAGTTTATACGTTTGTATTAATTCTATAGGCCCTAGTCCAGTCTGATTATTGTATTTCTAAAGTTCAACTGTAAAACGAGCCTCTGCAGAGACACATTTACAACAATAAAAGCCGACGACAGTGAACACAGCGACAGGGCAAGAGTGACGGTCCGCTTTTTAAAAAACTGAACCTAACGAGTACTGCCTAGTCATTTGTGAGTTTTCAGTGCAAACCTTGGGGCGGACTTTTAGAGAATATTATTTTGAATCTAAATGAAGAAATAATTGCTGCTGAGAGTAAGAGATAAACAGTGTGTACTTATGGAGATACTGCTGGCTTTAAAGTTGAAACATCAACATAGACATTTCGATGACACACTGGCGTTAAGTACAAACACAGCTGCAGTGATTAAGACTGAGTGTGGAAGAGGTTTTTTATCAGAAGAAAACACCAAAGACTGAATAAGTTGAATCATTTGGAGCCGGAGTGGACTCACACTTCAGAGCATTAAAGCCTAACAAAATGAAAATGTATTTATTTCTCCTTCTGCTCGGACAGACGGAGCTCACTCAGAGACAGACCCGCAGCTGTCAATCAGATAAACAAGCCTCGTGCACCAAACAGAGTAATTAAACCCATCCGACTTGCTCTTCTTTCGTACGGTTAGCCTTTTCCTTTCCCCGTTTGCCGCCTGACGTGGCGACCGGCTGCCATGGCAACAGCTCCAAGTCGCCATGGCGCTGACTGACATTGATTGGCTTTGATTGGCGGCACGGCTTCCATCAGACGAGCAGGAAATGGCCGTAATTGGACGAGACGCGAGCCGAGAGAGGAAGGCCGGTTTTGTTTCTGTTTTCAGCGGCTGCCATGAAGGTCACTCATCATATTGTGTGTGTTCCAACAGAGAGCCAGAAGACTGCAGGATAACAGGCCAAAACAAGAAGCCATGAGTCTGATGTGTTCCAAAAGCAACTGAGAGTTAACACCAGCGGACCAATGAAGCATTTGGAGTGAGATGTCTGTTAAAGGTAAAGGTAATAGGCTGAAGTTTTATATGGGCCCTAAACTCTTTAGCTTTAGTCAACTTCAGGCTCGGTCAACTGGTGGGTCCCGGGCCCAAAAAGAGTCGTAGGCATGTTCTCAGTGGGACATGTCGATAGATAGACGTTCGTAGGCTTCATGGAGCCAACCAGGTAGGACTCTGAAGTAGGTCACACGCTACACAATGGTTTTAGAGTCCAGTCCTTCCAGTCAGCCTTCAGACAGGCTTTGAGTTCTTTAACTCGAGATCCCAAGACAATCCTCAAGTGCTGTGCTTGATTACAGAGTTTACTCACAAAAATCCATCTTCAACTGCTCCAAGCAAAGTATTCACGCCAAAACCTAAACTTGAGCTGCTGTGTTTTTAGGTTTGAAGATGAGAACGTAAACAACAGGGCGCTGCTCTGATTGGATAAAACTACGGTTATAAATCCAATCATCGAATCATCGACCAGGTTTTTGAAAACAAGTCCTCTCAACGGGAGTCTGTTTGAAGTCAGTGAGTGTGTTCACATGAAAGTTCAGTCTTATCCCAGTTATGACAATATTCCGTTATATCTGTGTAAATGAAAAGGTTTAACTTTGTGAAGAATACCACGTGCTTCAGCGGCTGTGGTAGAGCGGGTCTTAGGTCTAGGAATAACGATGTTTAACACACACACCTGAGTCAATGTGTCCATTTCCCTGGCAACAGCTAATTGCTACTTGCTGGAAAAGATAAAAGGCCCACTAGACAAAGGCCATGTTGTCGGTGCAGTATTTCTAGACCTGAAAAAGGCTTTTGACACAGTGGATCACAGTATTTTAACTAATTGCCTCATTATGGTTTAAATCTTGGAGGGAAAACAATAATGTGTCAAGGTTAAAGCCAATCTTTGTCTTAATGACTTGAGCCACAAGGATTGGTTTTAGGCAACGATTGTAAAAATAGGGATATTATTTTTGGTCCCCTTTTCACAGATATCGTCGTTATGACAGGGCAATAAAATGCCTTTTTGGCTTTTACTCTAGAGTAATACAATAGTTTTTAGATAGCATAAACGGACGTATTAATCAGACATTCACAAATACCGTGCAATCATTCTTGATAATAACTTAAAGTTTCAAAGTCAAATCAAGTCAAATCAAGTGTATTCAAGAAGCTCAAACCAAAGGGATTTAGTCCATGCAGCTGCTTTGTTAAACACGCATCTCACATCTTTCTTTTTTTCATGACGGACACAATCCTCCGCCTCTACATTAAAGCCATTCACTGTAAAACCTATGTGATGCCATCATTGTGACGCCACAAAAAATACAGGATGTAACTTGTGAAGACGTTTTGAAACAGGTTTTTAAATGTTTGAAGAACCATGTGTTACCACTGTTTTCTGCTCTCAGTGTCAGACGTCAGAGCTTCTTTTTTAAAAGAACTCTCTTCACACTGACCTGAAACTGCAAACATTCACATCTTTAATAAAGGCCTAAAGCAGTGGCTTGAGTCTGGGCAGAGTTGTTAACGTGAGAATGTGAATGTGACTAGTGTCATTCCTATGTTCCCATTTTAATGCTTAAACACGTATTGTGTTCTTTAAAAAGCCTCCTGTGGACGGGTGTTGAAAATACTTAAACATGCATCAGGTTTAGTTGAATTGTTTATGTGTTGTTCATATTAATAAATAAATCAATAAAATCTTAATCCTCATAATGTTACGTCTGGTCTCTAGTCGTCAGCTCGTCCTAACTGTGCTCTTCTCAGATGGTCCCTGACAGCTCTCACACCTCGGTCACTCTCATAAATCCTGTTTGTCAGCCTGTCCACAAAGCCCTAATCAATTCAAATGAGTTTCGGTGAATCCCCGGAGGCTCCTGAACCCAAACGCCTCACGATGATGACTTATCGACAGCTTAGCATCGATTAGCAGCAACACTTGTGATCCTACTGGGGCTCTGCTGCTTTAGGGAAACCCTCCGTCACAATCTCAAGAGTAAACAAACCTTTAGAAATGTGCTGAGACTAAGTGTAAGTTCTTTAACGTCATTTCTTTCTGGGAAGTACTTTATTAACCATTATTCACGTATGAAGTGCTTGTGTCTAATAAAGCCTGGACCTGATGTGCAGTATGTTCAGCAGAAGGTTTCGTCCTTTCCTATGCCCCTGTCACACTGGAAGATTCTGGTCATTATGGCACAGACAGGATCCGGGACACACAAATCTTTTTATAGCATCCTCTGGCCTCAGTGTCAGGAGGCGAT
>JALDNG010000030.1:2172500-2271286 GCA_024349245.1 Neodontobutis hainanensis
GCAGCAGGTTACGTATCCATTACAGGGACTTATCAGTGAGAAGATATGTTAAAAGTGTCTGGTTAGAGCTACTGCAAGAGAAATCTTTCACTGTTGTCTTTAACGTCTTCTTACTGTGAATGTTGTTTTTTTATTCAGATCAAAAATGAAGGAAGTGTCCTCGAACAAATGCGCCGGAGGTTTCCAGAAGGTTTTTGAACATGAAAGGTGACGAACATTAGTAACTAAAGCCCCTTGTTTTATGTCTTTAGATCTTTTTAAACCTTAACAGTGTTATTATCATCACCACAGTAAAAATAAAAGCTCCTTGTTTTATTTTTTATTTTATTTTGTTGTCACACTGATAAAACTTCATCTAATTTGAGTTTGATATCGCAATGGAATAAATATCTTTTTCCCTCTATAAATGTGTCTTTTACAGCAATATTCTCTCATAATATTCCATTTTTTAAAACATGTACAAAAGAAATCACGTGTAAATCCAAAAAAATAATTCACTTTTTGAATGTTGTCTTTGTTTGTCTTTATCCCTGCAGCACTGAGCTAAAGTGTAAGATGAAGTTCGCCGTCTACCTTCCTCCCAAAGCTGAGAGTGAGGCCTGTCCCGTCCTGTACTGGCTGTCCGGTGAGTCTGAGTCGTCTGAACCAGTCTGTGTCTCACAGCTTCACTCAAGTCCGCTCTTAATGTGGATTTATTTATTATTTATAAGAGCTGCACAAACACAAACTGACATCCCAGTCAATATAATGTTCAGCAGGACCAACAGAAGTTTTCTCTTAAAGTTATGATTAGTCACGCAGAGGAAATAAGAATGTGGGATAAATTTTATGTATATTACTGCAGTCACACTGTTAATGAGAATGGGATGAAGGTAATAGTAATAATGATGGTGAATCGGTAACTTCTGATTCTCCACTGTCGCCGTCATGTGATCGAGATGAGAACCGTGTAACGTTTAACCCTAAAATAACGAGCCTGAAATACCAATTAAATACATTTGTTAAGTTTATTTTTCTTACATGAAACAGGGATTATCATCACATTGAGGCAGATCTGAGCAGATTTTTTTGTAATGTTATGTTTTTTCTCCTCAGGCCTGACGTGCACAGAGCAGAACTTCATCACTAAAGCAGGCAGTCAGCTTGGAGCGGCCGAACACGGCCTCATCATCGTCGCTCCAGACACAAGTCCACGTAAGAACCCCGGCCGAGAGGACACTCTTTTAACAGTTACACCCTTGAAGAGGCGCGCATAATCACCATGTTCTTTAGCTGTGGCTTTATCTCTATATATTATAATTCTTGTAAAATACTTTTTTTTATAATATAAAGGCTTTTCTGAAAATTCTTGTTTTCACTTGTGATGCTTCCAGTTACTTTTTATAAAATTATAAATGTCTCCAACAGTAGAAACTATTTACATGTGCCAAATAACTTGACCCAAAGTTTAAATCTAATGGAATCATAAACCTTCATCATCAGTGTGTTTAATCTGACCTCTCCTCCGTTTCCCATGATGCTTCAGGCGGATGTAGCATCGAAGGTGAGGACGAGAGCTGGGACTTTGGCACCGGAGCTGGTTTCTACGTGGACGCCACCGAAGACCCGTGGAAGACCAACTACCGCATGTACTCGTACGTCACGGAGGAGGTACTGGTCATGAGCGCTGGGCTAACGCCGGAACATTAAAGTCTGTTTAGTGACAGCCCTGTTCCTTTCTCTCTGTGAGCTCCCGAAGCTGATCAACGCTAACCTTCCCACGGACCCTGAAAGGATGTCCATCAGCGGTCACTCTATGGGCGGCCACGGGGCTCTGATCTGTGCCCTCAAGAACCCGGGAAAATACAAGGTACTGCTTACTTTGGTTCTTTAAAAATAAAAATATGTCCTGCCGTGTTTTAACGCTCTCTCTTTTGCTACTTACGAGGAAACCTACACTTTCCATGTCTCCATTTTAATGAAGTCGTAGGAATGGCTGACTTTTAATTATGGAACCTAAGAAGAAACCTCTTCAACCATAAATATTTTATCATATGCCTGATAAATTACCCAAGATTTTACAATACAGAATCAGAACAGCTTAATCACACGAATAAAGCTTAGAGATTAATAAAATAATTCCAGATTGAACAATTTTGTTCTCTCAGATCAAATGTGACGTTAGAGTAAATAAATATGGCCGAAAATGGTCATTTCTTTGTTTTTCTTTTTTTTTATGGAAGAATTGAAAGGAATACTGTTCTGGATGAAACTGAGCAGACTTTGTGCTTCATCGTCACTTGAAGAAAAGGTTAAACTCAATTCTGAGATCAGAGCTGAGCTTTATGTCTAAAGGGAGGGGTTTCCCCTGAAACCAAACCTGATGGACCTGTTCTGGTCTCACAGTCCTTATCGCTGAAAGGACTGTGTGGGTCCTGATGTGAGAGTCGTTTGATTCAGGTTCCAAAACACACCGTGAGAACCTTCACAGACAGTGTCTTTTATCCATTGCATATTATTATTATTATTATTATTATTATTATTTCAGAGCAGTAAGAGCTTCATTCTGGGAAAGTGCCCAGGGTAAACTTGTTCATCCTCAGGGCTCACACAAAATAATAATGAAGATGATGAGGAGCCCCCACCACATGATAATCTCACAAACTCTTATGTTGTCAGGACCTCTGCAGAGACTTTCAGAAGAAAAGAAATCATTTCGAAAGTTACAATAGACTACATCTCTATTTATGCATTTAACCAAGTCATTTGTTTGTTAAATGCAGAGAACAAAGGAACATGTAGAATTAAATTAACCTCTGCAGTTTTTTTACCTCCACCACTTCCTTCACGTTCTGTCTGATGCAATTTATTTTAGAAGTGACTGAAAATACACAGACCTAGTTTTGAAAAGCCGTAGCAGCAGCCTCCGTCCTGTTTATTTTCCCTCTTTTGGCTGGACTCAGAGTAAACCTCTGTGTTTCAGGCCGTGTCTGCGTTCGCTCCCATCTGTAACCCCATGCAGTGTCCCTGGGGTCAGAAGGCCTTCTCTGGATACCTGGGCTCGGACCGCTCCACGTGGGAGGTACAGTCTGGTTTTTATTTATCTAGCTTTGTTCTGCCAAGTAACCTCTGAAGGATCTCTGTTGTCGGACGGAAGGACCAAGACACTTCTTAAGACGAGCTAAAGATGACTAACATTCCCCTCAGAGCAAAAATAAAGTTCTGAGACTTTGAATATGAGCAGTATTTTCCTGATGTCAGGGTCCAGAGCCCTTCAGTGTTGAACTATATTAATAAATCTAAAGGTCTACTGTGAACTCTGGTCCTCAGGCCTACGACGCCACAGTTCTCGCCGGCTCGTACTCTGGCCCTCAGCTGGACGTCCTGATCGACCAGGGCCGGGACGACCAGTTCCTGTCGGCCAGTCAGCTGCTGCCGGATAATCTGATCGCCGTCTGCTCCGAGAAGAAGATCCCGGTGGTCTTCAGACTGCAGCCCGTACGTTTCACTGAGCTCGGTCCCGTTCAGTCTTTTTAAAGATGATTGTGTTCTTTAATCGTCCCTGACACTGTTTCCTCCAGGGCTACGACCACAGCTACTTCTTCATCTACTCCTTCATAAACGACCACATCAAGCACCACGCCAAGTACCTGAACGCCTGAAAGTCCGACGAGACCAGCATCTGGCCCAGCTCTCACCGAGAACAAGAACCTGACACGTCCGTCCGTTTTTAGACCGACATGTGGCACATTTCTGTTCGACCTGGATCAATGAGAAGCATTTTCTCAGATGTGCCTTGAAGAACAGTGATGTGTTTCTTCAGTTCTGAGACTTGTTTTTGCAAAATAAACTGAAATATGAATATTTCCTTCTTTCATGGTTCTTTATATTTATGCTGCTGTTAGAACAGTGTCTTGTCAATTAGCCTAGCACTGTGTCGCCCAAAGCATTCCCCTTGGAAAAGCCAAAAACTGTAACTTAAAGTCTAAGGGCCAAAAACACGAGCTCTAAAAGTATCATCTGTGCACCCTCGTAGACAGTACTTTAGTAAAGCATTAAAACCGTGTTGCGTTTGGTTCCAGTGAAGGCTGAGGACACAACAGCATGTGGACTGGAACACCAGGACGAAGAGGAGCTGACGTCTGAGGCATGGGTCACATGACACACCTGGGCGTGCCTATCAGCCCTGATGAGGTGCCTCTGTTTTTCTTTTATTTAGTGTTCTCTATCGTTTGTCTTACTGCTCTGGTGGGATTAATAAAGACTGAATATACACATGTGCAGGAGGGTTAAAGTTATGTGTCCCACAAAGAAAGAGACGGTTCAGTCTGATATCTTTACTGATGTGGTGGTTACTGAACAGTTTCCACAGTATTCACAGCAGTTAAGGCGACATTAAAGGGACATTTCATGCAAACACATTTCTGTACAAGAAAATACTCAGTTCACATTGTTATAAAAGGTTATTTTACAATAAAAAAAAAAGAAAATATCTTTCCTCCCAATCACAAAAGTAGAAAAAGGAGAAAGTTAAATTTCAGACCAACACCGCTGCTCGGCGCTCAGCAGGACTCTCAGATTAAAGTGCAGAAAAACTATTTAAGGTTTATTGCTTTTTTTTTCTCCCTGAAGCATTGGGTCACATGACGCGCTTAAACAATACTGCACAACGCTTTTAGTAAATGCCTTTTGAGTAAACTGTTTAAAGCAGTAGTTCAGTAGGAACTATAAACGAATGCTTCTGGGGTTTGTATAAATAAAAAGATTAAAAAGCAGTGATGTATATATTCTTTGTAAGCCTCAATAATAATCGTTTAGTTGTTGTAAAAGTGTGTCTCTGTGCATCTCCACCGTCGCCTTTGTGCTCGCCCAGTGTTTGTGCATTTACCCACTTCACCTGTTCACCTGTTCACCTGTTCACACACCTGAGCACTCAGACAAATCTAAATACAGGATTCACAAAACCAATACCAGCCTCATGAAATACCCCTCCCTCAAACATAAAGTCTTGTTAAAGTTCACTCTAAGCTCAGTGACATTTTATTTTAATTATTTTATAAATGTGTTCCAAGATCTTATTGATAATGGATATAATACTGTTTCACAAAAAACAAATGATGAACCATTTGAAATCTGTTCAAAGGAACATATTTGTGTCGAGTGAATGATCTTTTCAATGTCTAAGGGAAAAGAAGCTTTGGAAATATTGCATCTGTTTAAAGCCTGGGCTGAATAAACTGATGAGTGAGTCACTAAAAGGAGTTACGCAGCCAAACGGAGCTCTGAGAAGGGTTACTCTGTAGCCTACTGTTAGTGGGACACCCTGCTGAGAGCTTTAATGCATGAGCACTGCATTAAACTTTCACTCATTAACAAACACGACGTGCTGGAGCAGAGGGCTGTGGTCTGGAGCAGAGGGCTGTGGTCTGGACTGTGGTCTGGAGCAGAGGGCTGTGGTCTGGACTGTGGTCTGGAGCAGAGGGCTGTGGTCTGGAGCAGAGGGCTGTGGTCTGGAGCAGAGGGCTGTGGTCTGGAGCAGAGGGCTGTGGTCTGGGCTGTGGTCTGGAGCAGAGGGCTGTGGTCTGGACTGTGGTCTGGAGCAGAGGGCTGTGGTCTGGTGCAGAGGGCTGTGGTCAGGAGCAGAGGGCTGTGGTCTGGAGCAGAGGGCTGTGGTCTGGAGCAGAGGGCTGTGGTCTGGAGCAGAGGGCTGTGGTCTGGACTGTGGTCTGGAGCAGAGGGCTGTGGTCTGGAGCAGAGGGCTGTGGTCTGGGGCAGAGGGCTGTGGTCTGGGGCAGAGGGCTGTGGTCTGGGGCAGAGGGCTGTGGTCTGGAGCAGAGGGCTGTGGTCTGGGGCAGAGGGCTGTGGTCTGGGGCAGAGGGCTGTGGTCTGGACTGTGGTCTGGGGCAGAGGGCTGTGGTCTGGGGCAGAGGGCTGTGGTCTGGAGCACAGGGCTGTGGTCTGGAGCACAGGGCTGTGGTCTGGAGCAGAGGGCTGTGGTCTGGGCTGTGGTTTGGACCAGAGGGCTGTGGTCTGGGCTGTGGTCTGGACCAGAGGGCTGTGGTCTGGGGCAGAGGGCTGTGGTCTGGGGCAGAGGGCTGTGGTCTGGACTGTGGTCTGGGGCAGAGGGCTGTGGTCTGGGGCAGAGGGCTGTGGTCTGGAGCACAGGGCTGTGGTCTGGAGCACAGGGCTGTGGTCTGGAGCAGAGGGCTGTGGTCTGGGCTGTGGTTTGGACCAGAGGGCTGTGGTCTGGGCTGTGGTCTGGACCAGAGGGCTGTGGTCTGGGCTGTGGTCTGGAGCAGAGGGCTGTGGTCTGTCTGAAGGTTCTCAGTCATCCAGGTCATCTTGAAGAAAAGGTTAAAGCAAAAGCATCTGGCCCAGACTGTTCTGGTCTCACAGTCGTTAACTCTGAAAGGTCAGTGTGACTCCTGATGTGAGAGTTGTTAGTGACACTGCTCCATTCAGGAGTTGTTGTTCTAGAGTCAAACTCTTAAGAGTTAAGTTTCAGAACACTGTTGTAAATACTACGCAACACTTCCTCTGTTCAGAGAGGGCTTTTTCATTTTAAAATCCAGATGCTTTTACTTAAACATTTTTATAGATATAGGACGCTCAAGTGCTAAGACTCTCCCCTCACAACTTGGACAATCAATATTTAATACACACCCTGTTTTAGTTAAAAATAGACAATAGTTTAGTTTGTACGAATATCTTAAAGCCATTTAGGAAACATGTTAACAAAATGTTAAGCATTAACCCAAATCTGGAAGCGACAGAGCTAAAGAGGAGTTTATTAACTGCACTAGTTATTAAACTATCAGAGACAACCGCATGACCCTGCAGGGCTACCGTAGGTGCTCCCAGGATGTAGAAAAGAGATGTAGAATGTCATTCCTGGCAGTTTTCTTATTTTACCGACACAGACTTTAAAAAAAACTAAGATACTGAAAATATAATTAAAAATATAGGGCAAACCTCAATTTAAAATTAAAATTAGAGTCAAATCTCTTTCTGTTCCAACACAGTGTAGGAAAATGATTATCAGCCGAAGTCTGCCACAAAACATCAACTGTTTGTGCTTTCACTGTGTTTAGTAAAGGTTTTGTGAAAGCAGTTCAAGCAGCGTCCTAATAGGACTATTCTCTAAAAGGATCTTTTCAGATTTGTAAAACTGTAAAAACTACAAACAGTATGGCACCTGAACTTCCTGAAACAATAAGCCCTGCCCTCCTTGGATACTGTTGCTATGTCCGTCATCCAATTTAAAACCGTTAAAATCGATTAAATGTATTTTCATTTGTTCTTGTGAAAGATTGTCTCATAAAATTGAATAAACATGGCTAAATAGTTTATCGGCCACTGGACATTTATCACGGGTTTCAAAAATTTAACAAAAAACAATTGTCTCCACTTTTTTGGTGAGTTCTCCAAACTTCCCTAAACGAGGGGCGGGACATTGGTTGCTATGGGTTACTCAAAGAATGAATTACCAATCAAAAGGCTCTAAACCAAAAAAAAAAAGTTATAAATAATACATTTTCTGCATTGACCTAAAGTGACGACGCCCTGCACTGGTCTTTCAGATTTATAAGATATTAATAAATGTCTTTAGTGCCCAATATAGCAATGTCTTCCCAGTTTTTGTCCATTTTTAGCCTTGTTTTTCATTACACAGGACGTTAAAAATACTGAATGTGTCAGTCTGGATTTGTCCTTGATGTGCAAAGATGATGTCCACTTTGTTGTGACATTAATGCCCCCCAAACACTTTATCCCATTTTCACTTTGTCACTTTTTCATTTGTTTTGCCATTAAAACTGTTTTTTTTTATCAAATGCACAAAAAGGTTGTTTTTTTTGTCACAAATCTACAGCAAAACGTCCTTGGATCCCACTTTAGTGCTGTTCGTACTGTATGTTTACCTGAAGAAAACCCACATTAAAGGGGCAAACGTGATTGAATTTGACCCGAGCCCGTTTAAAGGGACCAGTCCAGGCCTGTCCTGAGGCTCCCACTCACAGTGACAGGTTCAAAGATGGCTCCCTGGGTCAAAAAGCGGCACTCTCACTCGTGTCTTGTGTCGTGTTCTTTTGGGTTTAACTTCCTCTTCAGCTCACGTCCCGAGAGCGGCCTGCTCCACCAGCGCCTGCACCGTCATGCTGAGCTTCACCAGCCCCTTCTCCTCCAGGATGTGGTGGGGCAGGCACAGTTTGTCCTGGGAAAACACAGACCAGGGATAGACCAAGGACAGACCAGGAGGGGGCAGTGAGGAGCAGGTGGAGAGACAAAACGGAGCACATTATTTAGACCAAAAAAATCACATCAAATCAATAAAAACACAAACCCTTTTAAATTCAATCAGCCTGATAACATTCATTTACTCTTTGTGACTAAAACCTTTGCTGGAAAGAGTCAACATTATCAGGTGTGTAAAAACTACCAGAAGGTTATTTACCAGTTTGGCCTCGCAGCAAAGGCTTGTATTCATTCAACCAGTGGACACTTGTGGTATTGCAGGAAAACAATAACCATAAACAGAGCGAACAACTTCCAAAGTGAGCAGTTTTTGTTGTGTTTATTGCCTCTTTGATGTTTTTTTTTGTTAAAAATCCTCTAAATGCTTGTAAGAAAAAGTGGAAGCCAAGTATTTAAAAGTAAGAAACATTGTGAAACACTGCCAGCTGTTCATTCACAAAAGAAAAGGTGAGCGTTACTAGAGAGCTCAAAACTAAGCTGATAAACCTCGCCACTGCCACCTTCTGGTCCAGCTAAGCATCACAGCGTGACAGAACTTCTGATGTGAGTCCAGCAGGAGTGAGCGTTCGCGGGCGGGCTTGGTGCAACACCTGTCGCTTTAAATCCATATTTTCAGTAGGACTCTTGGTGTTGTCTGTTAAATGCAGCTTACTTTGTCTTGGAAGTCGTGTGCTCTTGTTCAGTCTCCTCACTGGGTCTTTTCCCAGTGAGGGCAGTATCGCGCTAAATACGAAAGTGCATAGTCATCCTGCGAGTGAGACAATGTTTATCCATCGAAGGTACTTTTACATTAGTACATTTATTCATTTAGCTGACGCTTTAATTCAAAGCGACTTACATTGTTGTGCAGTAATTACCAGTGTTACAGCCACTGGTAATAGCGATGGATAAACGTTTGAAAAGAAAATGTCGTCCATCTGACCTGGTCCTCGAGAACATTCTGACCCTGACAAAGGCTCGAGATTGAGCAGTGGCAGAAGAAAGACAAAAAAGGTAAGCTCAAGACATTACAATGAAAGTTATCTTGCTTTTGGATTAACGTTAAACTGGGGAACCAACCGAGCCAAACTATTTCAGTTCTGCTCCCTCTCGCCACAACCTGTCTGTGCGAGGTGGGCTTTTCAAACATGACAGCTATACGTAAAGACAAAAAAAAGAGAGAGACTCAGACTTAGATCTTTGTGTGTGTCTTTCTTCAATTCCTGTGAGAATATTAAATTTGTTTTTAACTAAACAGGCCCAGGATTCAGTAAACTGAGTAAATAGAGACTAGATTTTCTTTATATTTAAATAAATATATGTATTCATAAATAAATTATGTACCATTTTTGTTTGGTGCTGTGCCTTGTGACTTTTCTAATGAAAAATGTGTGCCACGGTTCAAAAAAGGTTGGGAAACACTGCTTTACTTTTTTCATTCATTCATTCATTCACTGCTTTAGTGTGAGTGTATGTCGTCACGAACAGATGTGTTTTCATAGTTCTCTAATCGGAAAACATTTGGAGCCTTTTGGTCAAATATTGTGGACGTGAAGGACGTGTGCAAAGGCCTTAAAAACTGTTGGTCTGGAAAGGTCGGCCATTTAAGACACAGCAACACTATTTGGACATCATGACATCTATGTGAGACAACAAAAGGGTAAAGAAGACGTTAAAGTTTATTTGTTTTCAAACTTTCAGCTCATACACAGGCTCAAAGGCATCTATAAAAACACTAACCATCGCTCATCAAACCCACCATACATTTGTGCAGTTTCTCATGTTAAAGGTGATGGGTATAATTAATGAAGAAGTAGATTGTTTGGAATGAGTAAAAGAAAGCTTCTGGAGTGACTTAAACCTTGAACAGACAGAGGTTTAGTCATTTTCAGAGGTATCCACACCTCAATGCAGTCTGCTAAAAAGGAAAACTAAAACTGATCTAACTCTTTTTAAATCACATTTGATGTCTTCCTTAAACAACTCCAGTGCAATTTTAGATTTGATTTCATTTTCAAACAGCTATGGCTTCTGTTTTCTCATTTTCTATTTGTCTATAAACACCTCATGTGCTCACGTGGGAGTCTTTATGTAGACAGTGTGTTATAACTCTGTTATAACTCCTTTTTCATTTGAAGTTGGACTGTGGGAATGTTTTTATTGAGCTGTACTTACGGACGGCCCCAGTCATAAAATATAATAATGTAATGCTAAAAAAAACAAAACACAGATGATACTGGTCTTTGGCCATGGGTCCAAGACAAGCCCAAGACAAGCCCAAGACAAGCCCAAGACAAGCCCAAGACAAGCTCAAGACAAGCCCAAGACAAGCCCAAGACAAGCCCAAGACAAGCCCAAGACAAGCTCAAGACAAGCCCAAGACAAGCCCAAGACAAGCCCAAGACAAGCTCAATAACATTACATAATGCTTAGTTTTAAAAATAAATAATAACAAAACAATATTGTCCAACAAAAAGAAAGGAGAAGAGGTCAAATGTAAAGCTAAAATGCTATAGTTGCATGCCTTATTAGCATTTGGGCTAACATTAAAAAAAGAAAAAGCATGCTTCTTTTCTTTGGTCCGCGGTTTTAAAATGCAGCTGTTAATGCTCGACAAACCAAACTAAATATATTGTTTTCTGTTTTGGTGCAAACTAATGAAACTGAGACAAGTGTGAACACTATATATTACACAGAGAAGCAGCACAAAAATGAATAAAAACAACATTATTTTTATAATAAAAGAAAAGCAAGCGAGTCAATTGGATGTTGTGGGGGTGTTTTTGAGTTTTGAGTTTACTATAATCCCAGTTAAAAGGAAAGTGTATTAGTGTGGACATGGCCTGGGACATTACTGACATTCTCCGACACAGAAGTCAACTGGATGTTTTTAAAGTTGCTTACGTTAAATAATAAAGAAAACCGGTCTTTGTTTCACTGTTCGTTTGGACGGCCCTGCATGAACCAGAAACCTGTCTTTACCTTTCATTGCATAGTCTTTAATTATTAATATTATTACCTATATACTTATATGCACTCTAAACAGGCACTGCTCTGTCGTATCGGAAAACATCTGTGCACAAGTTTTCAACAGAGAGTGACAAATAAACATTTCCACAGTTATTACCTAAACTATTATTAACTTGTTGCCAGCTTGGTTTAAAAATCAAACAATCATTTAAAGATAAAAGTCCAAAACCTCAGAAAAATAGTAACAGGTACTTCAGGAACACTTTAAAGAAGGTGTGTTAATGAACAATTTACAATGTATTATCAAATCTTCAATGACATATATGTAAACCTTTACTACACATTTAGTAACATTCATAGACTATAGCTCATAAATGTGTTATAAATGAGCCCTCGTTTTGTGCGTTCACGAGAGACTAAGGGCTGTCCCAATACTCATTTGGATCAAGGGTCAGGGTTAGGGCTGTAAACACCTCCAAACAGAGATTTTTGAGGACCACACCTGACACAAAGGGGTGAGGTAATCTCCCATAATGCAGTGCGTTTGATGTTCCTTTGATCTTGAACTCGTTTATGCACGGTTTTCTCATCAGGGACTTTCTACAAAAATGTCTGTTTGTTCACGTTAGCCTCACATGGACAGGTTACAGTCTGTCTCTGTCTTATGTCTGAGACAGAGACAGAGGAAACAGCAGCTGAGAGTGTTCAGAGCAGGACTCGAGTCAGTTCATACGCTGTATTATGACAGATGTATTATTAGACTTTATGTAATATTATGTTATAAATTATATGAGATAAATTGGACTCATCTAAAACTCTAAACTGTGTTTTTATATTTATTTTAATTACATTGTTTTGTTTTGAATGTTTTAATGGTGGTACCACTCAAAAGATCCGGAGTGCCACCAGATGTTCCTCGTCCCACAGTTTGAGAACCACTGCACTAATGTTAATAAATGTCTGGTCAAGGCTTGAAGATATATCATTAATTACTAGCTAATAAATCGTTTATTACCACACCTTATTCTAAAGTGTCTCTGGTAATATACATCTGTTATTCTCGGACCGACTGTGGCCTGCTGCTGAGGGAGTTACGTCAGTTCGCTCCAGCTGTAGGCCACGAACAGCAGCAGCAGACACAGAACGTGCACGAGACTGGAGCCGATAACGTCCCACATCTGCCAGGCAGGGGGCGGAGTCTGAGTGGTGACCGAGACCACGGACGGGATTTCGCAGGAGGAAGGGCCAGGCTGCGGGACCACCACTTCCTGTTTGAGCCCCGTGGAGGCTGTATCCATGGAAACCAGCGCGCGAACGGTGGAACGAACTGGCTGCAGGCGGCGCTGGAGGATGTCGTACGGCGAGCAGAGACAAGACTGAAGGAAGGAAGGAAGGAAGGAAGGAAGAAAGAAAGGAAGGAAGGAAAGAAGGAAGGAAGAAAGAAAGAAAGGGAGGAAGGAAGGAAAGAAGGAAAGAAGGAAGGAAGAAAGAAAGAAAGGGAGGAAGGAAGGAAAGAAGGAAAGAAGGAAGGAAGAAAGAAAGTGAGGAAGGAAGAAAGGAAGGAAAGAAAGGAAGGAAGGAAAGAAGGAAGGGAGAAAGAAAGAAAGAAAGGGAGGAAGGAAGGAGGGAAAGAAGGAAGGAAGGAAGGAAGGAAGGAAGGGAGGAAGGAAGGAAGGAAGGAAAGAAGGAAGGAAGGAAGGAAGGAAACGGGAGAATGGAAAAGAAAATGGCGGCAGTGTTTTGGGAAAAATATTTGGTTAATAAAAATATGATATAGATGAAAAAGATGGCAATATTTTAGAAGAAGAGAAGAGGGAATATAAATAATAAAGGAAATTATTGACAAATGAAAAACAGACAAAAGGAATAAAATGAAATATGGATTGTATGAAGGAACCGCGCAGACAAAGGAAGGAACAAGATAAATAAGAAAAGAATCAAGGAAATGAGGAAATGAAAAACAAAGAAAGAGGAAACAGAAAATGGTAAGATGAAGATATAAAGTCAACAAATCCAAAAAGAGGCAACAAAGAAACACAGAAGAAGTATTTGACAAAAGGAGAGGGTAAAAGGAAAGGTTTTTGTAAAAAAGAATAACAAAGAATAAAGGCAGAAAGACAGTTTTTAAGTGAAATAATCCAAAAGAAAGAGAAAAAAGAGAAAAAAGAAGAAGTGGTGCAATCCGGTCGGAAGTGAAAAAGAAAGAAAAGTCAGGAAGTTAACATCGAGTTCAGAGAGAAACACACGGAGAAAGAACAGACGGAGCAGAGATCGGCGAGTGGCAGCAGCAGGAGTCTTACTGAGACCAGAGAGATCCGAGTAAGACCAGGACAGGCCAGCGGCAATGAGAGGCGCGGGTTAGCATTAGCAGGGGTTAGCTCGAAGCAGGGCAGCGTTTGGAATAAGGCAGTGGTGGACACTACAACATATAAAACACATGCATACTGCTTTCCACAAAGAGAAGGTATTGCCTGAACTTATTGTTTAAGAAACTCTTGTGTCAGTAGTATTCCAGAAACTTCTATGAGAATATTTGGCACCTATTGCCTTTATTTCCTTTTAATCCAGTTATTTTACTCTGAGCTCTTTTTGAACTGTTTCAACAATTGGGCACATGACTTTTTTTGACCAATCACAGCAGAGAATCCCAACAGACTCAACTCTGAGGGATTTTTAATGAAGTGCATCTGAAAGGTTGCTCGGCCATCCTGCCTCAAAACAAAATCAAAAATAAGTAAAAAAATAACTAACTTTCTAAAACAGGTTCAATAAAGACTCTGAACAAGTTGAGCAGTGGACTCTGTTTTATTGATGCGAGTCTGTTGAGTGAGTGTTGAGTGAGTGTTGAGTGAGTGTTGAGTGAGTGTTGAGTGAGTGTTGAGTGAACGTCAAGTGAGTGTGGAGTGAGTGTGGAGTGAGTGTTGAGTGAGTGTTGAGTGAACGTCGAGTGAGTGTGGAGTGAATGTTGAGTGAATGTCGAGTAAGTGTTGGGTTAGTGTTGAGTGAACGTCGAGTGAGTGTTGAGTGAGTGTTCAGTGAGTGTTGAGTGAATGTCGAGTGAGTGTCCAGTGAGTGTCGAGTGAGTGTTGAGTGAGTGTTGAGTGAACGTTGAGTGAACGTCAAGTGAGTGTCGAGTGAGTGTTGAGTGAACGTCGAGTGAGTGTTGAGTGAGTGTCGAGTGAATGTCGAGTGAATGTCGAGTAAGTGTTGGGTTAGTGTTGAGTGAACGTCGAGTGAGTGTTGAGTGAGTGTTCAGTGAGTGTTGAGTGAATGTCGAGTGAGTGTTGAGTGAGTGTCGAGTGAGTGTTGAGTGAGTGTTGAGTGAGCGTCGAGTGAGTGTTGAGTGAGCGTTGAGTGAACGTCAAGTGAGTGTCGAGTGAGTGTTGAGTGAACGTCGAGTGAGTGTTGAGTGAGTGTTGAGTGAGTGTCGAGTGAATGTCGAGTGAGTGTCGAGTGAGTGTCGAGTGAGTGTCGAGTGAGTGTTGAGTAAACGTCGAGTGAGTGTTGAGTGAGTGTTCAGTGAGTGTTCAGTGAGTGTTGAGTGAGTGTTCAGTGAGTGTTGAGTGAATGTTCAGTGAGTGTTGAGTGAGTGTTGAGTGAATGTTCAGTGAGTGTTGAGTGAGTGTTGAGTGAGTGTTGAGTGATCGTCGAGTGAATGTTGAGTAAACGTCGAGTGAATGTCGAGTAAACGTTGAGTAAATGTTGAGTAAACATTGAGTGAATGTTTAATGCTTGTCCTGTTGTCTGTGGAGGCTATAACAGACCCTAACAAGGCACATTTCCCACTCAAGGTTTCTCCAGTGACTACATCTCGGTCACAGACACACACAGGCCACAGTGATAATGACAATGTCACATTTGATTTTTATCTCGATGTAATGAAGGCAGAAGCCACAGTCAGCGATGGCAGCCGTAATGAGGCCTATTTTAAGAGTTAAAACAATCCTGCTTTATTCAACAGTGTCCTGCAAAAAATGTCTCTCGTCACTGTTTTTGCTAAATGCATTTTACTCTAGGTTTAGAGACTCGTTCACCTTTCTGCAGGACACTTTTTTCCGTTTTTGACTGAAGCAATGATGAGGAGTTGCTCTTATGAACTACTCAGTATGTTTAAAGTTACCTTATATTGTAAAAGGTAACGTAAAGAACAGCTTAAAAGCAGTGTCGATGTACATCTCATTATTTGAATAGATTTTGGCAGGATTTAGGCACAAAGCCCCAGTTCACAAGAGCATCCATTTCTAAACTTAGGCCATGTCCACATTAATGCAAAATTAATGCAAAAACTGTTTTAGAATAAAAATTATCTAAAAAATAAAATAAAAATGATGGCAGCCGTTTGTAAGGCTGAGGTTCTTGCTTGAATTACCAAATTGTTTTTCACCAATCACATTCGTGCTTGTCTCTGTTTCATAATTTTTTAAAGTCTCCATTTTTGTCCATCCTTGCAACAACACTGCTGTCTTCAAACTGAAAATGTGATTCACAGTTTTGTCAAATGTTTTAGTGTTACATTCAGAACTCTAGAGCAGTGTGGATGTGGTGTGAGAATGGAGACAGTTTATAAAAAAAGGCATTAGTGTGGACGTATCCTGACAGCAGAGAAGCGGACTGGGTTAGATACTAAACAAAAGGACGTGTCTCACCTCTGAGACTCCGATCTTTCTGCAGGCGTCAAGGAAGTTCTCCACGTTCCTCCGACACTTGGCCATGCTGAGTTTGGGCTGAAGCACAAAGACGTGTGGTTAAACACAACTAAGACTCATATTATTAATAAAAGACACAGACGTGTGGTTCAAGCTCAGTGCACAATAAAATTGGCAAAAAATAAATAAATAAATAAAACTGAGTCCAGATGCTTTTACTTCAAACATTTTTTTAAGATGACCTGGATGATCGAGAACCTTCACAGACATTAGTCCAAATGTTTATAATTTATTTATTTAGTCTAACACTGGTCTTGGTCTATTTAATAAAGGTCATGGACTTATCCTGGTCTAAAATAGTCTCATTTATAGTCTCAGACATCAAGACCAACTAAGACCAACACTGACCTCCATGAGTCTGGACCTGGTCTAAGTCTGGACTAACTCTGTCTCCTTCAAACACTGTCCTCCGTGAGTCTGGACCTGGTCTAAGACTGGACTAACTCTGTCTCCTTCAAACACTGACCTCTGAGTCTGGACCTGGTCTAAGACTGGACTTACTCTGTCTCCTTCACAAACACTGACCTCCGTGAGTCTGGACCTGGTCTAAGACTGGACTAACTCTGTCTCCTTCAAACACTGACCTCTGAGTCTGGACCTGGTCTAAGACTGGACTAACTCTGTCTCCTTCACAAACACTGACCTCCGTGAGTCTGGACCTGGTCTAAGACTGGACTAACTCTGTCTCCTTCAAACACTGACCTCTGAGTCTGGACCTGGTCTAAGACTGGACTAACTCTGTCTCCTTCAAACACTGACCTCCGTGAGTCTGGACCTGGTCTAAGACCTGGACTAACTCTGTCTCCTTCAAACACTGACCTCCGTGAGTCTGGACCTGGTCTAAGACTGGACTAACTCTGTCTCCTTCAAACACTGACCTCCATGAGTCTGGACCTGGTCTAAGACTGGACTAACTCTGTCTCCTTCAAACACTGACCTCTGAGTCTGGACCTGGTCTAAGACTGGACTAACACTGACCTCTGAGTCTGGACCTGGTCTAAGACTGGACTAACACTGACCTCTGAGTCTGGACCTGGTCTAAGACTGGACTAACTCTGTCTCCTTCAAACACTGACCTCTGAGTATGGACCTGGTCTAAGACTGGACTAACTCTGTCTCCTTCAAACACTGTCCTCCGTGAGTCTGGACCTGGTCTAAGTCTGGACTAGCTCTGTCTCCTTCAAACACTGACCTCCGTGAGTCTGGACCTGGTCTAAGACTGGACTAACACTGACCTTCGTGAGTCTGGACCTGGTCTAAGACCGGACTAACACTGACCTTCGTGAGTCTGGACCTGGTCTAAGACCGGACTAACTCTGTCTCCTTCAAACACTGACCTCCATGAGTCTGGACCTGGTCTAAGAGCAGACTAACACTGACCTTCGTGAGTCTGGACCTAAAACCTGGACTTGGACTGTATTCATTTAAACTGTTCCTTGGTAAATATTACAGTGTAATGTGCACTGGTTCTAGTCTTGGTCTTGATCCGGTCTTAATTGTTAAAAGTCTTGGTCTTGATCCGGTCTTAATCGTTAAAAGTCTTGGTCTTGTCTAAGGTCAGTGTGGTCTTGACTGCAACACTAAAAGTCTGGTTATTCGAGCCGTGCTGTGAGAGCTGTGTAAAAATAGAAAAGGCTCTTTAAACTCGTCAGACCTGTTGTAGGCGGGGCTTATTACGTACCACTGCAGGTGAGGGAACGTGGATGCTGGCGACGGAGCGCGGCCGAATGTGATTGGCCAAATGACACAGTACGACTCCGTCCATGAGAGACAAGCCCAGGTCTTCAGGAAGAACCACCTTCAGTCTGCTCTCAATGCTCTGAACCACAGGAACACACAGAAATGTAGACACACAAACTAAATGAAAGACAGACACAGGTTAGTTCTAGTGTCGTCTCACGTCTCGCAGCTGCTCCATCAGCTCCAGCTCTTCTCTGAGCTGCTCCATCTTCCTCCTCATCGTGAACTGAGGGTCCACCGACTCCAGGCTCTTGTGGCTCCGAAGGAAAACTGCGAATCACAAACATCCACAAGACAGGCTGAATTAGACTCAGCTTCAGGCCACTCTCTTCTTTAATGTGCACAGTAGGTTTCCACAGTGTCTGAGGAGCTCACCAGGGAACAGATCCATGTTTAATCTAAAAGCACTTGGAACAGTAATTCAACTCGTAACATAAGACTTGGGTACTGTTATGTTCAGGGTCTAGTTTATTCACGTTTTGTCACTTCAGGCTGATTTAAGTGAGCAGCAGCTGATATTCACAGAAAACCCCTTACTGCCATAAAAGCTGTAGGAAGTGTTACGTAAGCAGAATATTCACCTGCTCCAGAGCCAACAGAGCGGGACAGGGTTTATTAGATACAGTTTGGTCACAGAGCGGTCGTGGGAACACTCCTGAACAGACTGAACAACTGTATCAGACCTAGAAGGTTGTAATATTTAAAAAGGTAATATTCTAGAAAGGATATTTATTCAATTCTACATATTTTCAGCCCTCAGTAAAGAAGAATTAACAGTAAATCCTGAAAAGCAGTCGTGTGAACTGACTCTTGATCCTGTTCCAGTTCTGTTTGTTTTCAGCTAAATTCAGCAGAAACTGATCTGCAGTTCTTACTCTGGCCACAGGAGGGAGCTGTGTGTGTGAACAGAGAGGGATCATGCTCTATTTTGGATGTTATTTTTAACAACTGTAAGACCTTAAAAAGACGTTAAAAAGACGTTAAAAACACAGAAAATACGCTAAAATAAAGGGAATAATAAATCAATGTTCATTAAACACAACTGTGGTCTTCGTCCTCAGACCTGGACTCTTTGTACAGAGTTAGTCATAAACTCCTCAGCCTCGAGCAGCGACATCTTCACACTTCACTGAAACACACGCTGTGCATCAGTCAGATTAAAATAAAACCTGGATCAGTTTTGTTTGTGTTACTTTAATCTGATCTAAAACGTCTCACGAGCCTCGGTGTGGATTTGTTCATGAAATACTGACAGAACACATTCTCAAAGCACAATGTTGTTCTACTTTTCGTGCGTAGCCAGCAGCCGATACCTGTCTGGGACTGTTTTTTTTTAAGAATTGTGAATAATCCTTTTTCTAAATCAAGATCAAGTGGCACATCTAGATTCAAAACGTGCCAAGAAAAACCTATTGTTGCTTTAACCACAGAGGATCTTCAACAGCTCAACACCTTTCATCACAAAGACACACATGACCAGCTCCAGTGTGTTCAAAGCTCAGTACTCCTTTGGGGGCAAGAATCCTAAAATATCTGGTTAAATTACAAACACACTGTTTTCCTGCAGCGAGACTGACATCCACCAAACATGACGCCATCCCAGCTGAACATCAGACGGCAGCTTAGATTAAAAACAGAGACAGAGAGAACCGCCCTGCTTTGTGTGAGCCTCTACTATTACTATCAAAGAAAGACAAATGGCTAAAAATAGATCAAGTCTTTAGGAAGACTTCTCAGTTTCTTCTCTGTAGAATTACTTTTCCGGTGAATATATTCCAGGTTTACCAGGACACCTCCCTGTACGATACGTAAGATGGCATTAGTTCTGAACATACTGTCACTACAGAAGGGTTTTCTCAGCACAATGAATTTTCCACGACTTGTATACAATCTTATATTGGCTGTAGTTAAAACCTATAAAGCTACAGTTTATGTGACCACAAGCATCGACAGAGTGCATCTGCAGCCGCTGCACAGAGACAAAAATATAAAGGTAACTGGGCTGGCTTTGATGAAAGACTTGAGCGACTACACAAACAAAAGTAATCATAAACAGCAGAGGAAGATATGTTCTTCTATCTTTTCACATCACATTCAAGTTTCCTTCTTCAGGCCGTCTTCATTACATCTTATTTTACACAAGCTTTAAATGTTGGAGCAGGTTTAAGTCTGGTTTGTTTATGTCATTTAATAAAGCTGCTTTATTACAGGAGACACACTCGGCCTTAAACATGGCTCTATTGGTCCAGTTCATGGAGCCTCTTTCACCACCAGAGCAGCAGATACACTTCTGGAAGACTCTTAAACGAAGGTCTTGCATCAAAGATAAATACAAGATTAGTTCAGGTTTTGTCTTGGACTCAGATTAACCTCTCAGACAACTTTTATGAGAATGTTTTATCTTTTTTCTGATGTTGACGCATTTCAAGATTGGCATGTAATGTTTTCTCCTGCAAAGTCAATTTTATTAAAAATATCTAAAATAATATTCATGTCATAAAAATATATATTTTTATTTAAAATTAGATTTATTTTCCACAAAAAAAAGCCTGGTCTATTTCAGTCAGAGTCACAGATAAAAACAGTAGGACTCACTTCCTCTGATTTGTGTTGTGCTCAGAGCAGACTTCAGGAACTTTATGAAATTAAATTATGTTTTGGAGGCAACCAAGATGAATATTTTCAGATCCTTCTAATCATTTTGTCCACCACTGTACTTGTTCAGGACGACGAGAAGACCAGATTATTCCTTTGATGAATGTGAGGTATTGGTCTAAGAACACTATTTGAGTGTAATGCATCATAAAGGTCTAGGTGTCCTACTGCTGTCTGATACTAAACCAGCACATGATGTTCCATTTTTCAAAAGAAAAAAGGCAAGAGAAAGAGAAAAAGTTCTTTACAAAAGCTCCTGAACAAGCCACCTCATGGAAATGTACCTCCTTCACATTTTTCTATTTGTGTTTAAATTATGCTTTTGTATTTTATGGAGAAAACACAAGGGCTTAGGACACCTGAGTGAGTCCAGGTGAGTCCAGGTGATTCAAAGAGAAAACCTACCACTGTGACTGTCAGAGCCCCCGTCGTCATGGATACAAGGCGTTTCTCTAAAGAGGGGTGTGGCCTGCGAGAGGAGGGAGGGGTGAGGACAGCGAGGGGAAGGCGAGCAGGGCAGGGAGGCTACAACCAGGAAGTGGGCGGAGACACAAGGAAGTGGGTGGGGACACCAGGAAATGGGCGGAGACACAAGGAAGTGGGCGGGGACACAAAGAAGTGTGCAGGGCATGTGTTTGTGAAAAGAAAAAGACCGAGTACAGCAAGACCAAGACCGAGATCCACCAGAGTCACCAGTTTGTGTGAAAAAAAAACAGATTAAAGTGATTTATAACCAACAGAAAAAGTGATTCCCACAAACACATGCAGCAGGAAATTCAACCAGATTTAACAGCAAGCAGCACCAATAAGACGAGAAACGAGTGAGTGAAAAGTAGGGACGACAACACAAAACATAAACAGCACAAAAACAAAAACGTTATTAGCAGCATCACATTAAAAAACAACAACATGGCGTTAGACTAATGTTAGCATTGTTAGCGGTTAGCCACACTTTAACAAACAGCAACACAGGCTAAATGGATGCTAGCATTTCAGAAGCACGGGGCTCTCATCGTTTCTATTGCTCACACTGAAAAGTCTTTCTCTAAAACTTCTGGTCTTCAGAGTGGACTCACCTGAGCGAGGCTTCAGTCCGAACGGGGCACTGGAGAAGGAGGGAGGCCCACTCAGAGGGGATCTGTCGTTACGCTGCAGTAACAGGAACAGTTAGGATTAAAAAGAAAATAACGTTTACAAAGGACAATAATAAATAGTCTTCAGTGTGACTCACAAAAGACATCACGTGGAGTATTTGATTTTTCAAAACCATGCATTTCAGTTTAAGATACACACGAAGCAAAACTCAATGTATTCCATCAAAACAATGTAAACAATGCACGTGTTTACATTTAGGTAACCAAATATGAAGGTTTTTAAAAAGACAAGTGCACAGTCACTGACCAGAGGACTCTGGGACAGTTGAAAAGAAACTGTGGTGATAGCGATAAGCACCTCGCTCTGAGTTGGTTGAACCACAGCAAACACAGATTTCTTCAAACATTGGATAAAAGCGGACGACATGAGAAACTGTGACAGCGCTCGACGCTCAACAACAGGGATGTCTCATTATACACAGTTATTTCAGTATTTGAAACATAACCTCAACATAAACACTGCTTATGTCACATGAGTTAGACCCAGGTGAACATTCAGGTGTGTTTTTTGACAAATATTCCACACAAGACGAATGATGGCGCAGCAGTGCATTAAAACACAGCAGACACAGGACGCTCCGTTTATTTGAACCTACAGCTAAAGCCTTAGGTTCTACGTTTACCTTGTGGGACATATGCCATTCATACTGCTGCAATGCATGCTGGGTCTCAAACCTGGCCTTCTCTAGTATCATCTGTCTCTTCTGCTGGAACTCACAGCCCCCTTCCTCCACGCACTGCTACAAACGCAGCACATGTTTTAACCATTATAATAATTCTCCTAAAAGCTAAGGCGTAGATCTAAAACTCACAGGAGGTTCCTTAAACAGCTGTCATTTTCTCAAAGAAAGAAAAGAAAGAGTGCCACTGTACCTTTGGTGTTGAGCAGCTGTCGTCGCTCTCCTGTCCACTGAGGAACGAGCAGAGGTCACAGGGTCACACACGACTCGTATTAAAGCCGAGTGTTACTGAATACGGACGCATTATAAAGACTCACTTGTGAGACTCGTCGATCGTGACCATCTCCACAGGATAGAGCTGGACCTCACTCGTGTTCCCTCTGACAAACACACAACAACAAATACACGTATCACAGTTTTATTGACTGTTAGACTTTTCTACAATGGCACATATCCTTTGTTATCCAGCTTTGAGCAGTCACACTGTACACTTTCAGAGCTCCTCACATGTTTCCAAATGCTTTTGAATAAAGGGATGCTCTCATTGGCTGTTGTTCTACTTGGATTAATAAAAACCTAAAGTAAATAAAGCTAAATCGTTTCTTACCAGAACCAAACCTGAGATAGAAAAGTTATTCTTTAATGTGGCCTTGTTCTGACCTGATGGGGTCCTGCAGCAGCTCCACGGCCTCCTTCAGTTGGTTTATAATGTCGATGTGAAGCTCTGTGCCCCTCGTGACCTTTGACCTACGACAACACACATAATAAACATGAGAACGACCTGAAGACGTTCTTGTGTGTGACTTCTTGACATAACACAAGAAGATAAAATACATAATGCTGCTTCAAAATGGCACAGGTTCATTTCAAATAAAAACATTTAGCATCAAAGCAGCTTGAACTGTGTGACCACAGACACAGCACAGACACAGCACAGACACAGCACAAACACAGCACAGACACAGCACAGACACAGCACAGACACAGCACAGACACAGCACAGACACAGCACAGCACAGACACACCACAGACACACCACAGACACAGCACAAACACAGCACAAACACAGCACAGACACAGCACAGACACACCACAGACACAGCACAAACACAGCACAAACACAGCACAAACACAGCACAGACACACCACAGACACACCACAGACACAGCACAAACACAGCACAAACACAGCACAGACACACCACAGACACACCACAGACACACCACAGACACAGCACAGACACAGCACAAACACAGCACAGACACACCACAGACACACCACAGACACAGCACAAACACAGCACAAACACAGCACAGACACACCACAGACACACCACAGACACAGCACAAACACACCACAGACACAGCACAGACACAGCACAGACACAGCACAGACACAGCACAAACACAGCACAAACACAGCACAGACACACCACAGACACACCACAGACACAGCACAGACACAGCACAGACACAGCACAGACACAGCACAAACACACCACAGACACAGCACAGACACACCACAGACACAGCACAAACACAGCACAGACACAGCACAGACACAGCACAAACACAGCACAAACACAGCACAGACACAGCACAAACACAGCACAGACACAGCACAAACACAGCACAAACACACCACAGACACACCACAGACACAGCACAGACACAGCACAGACACAGCACAAACACAGCACAGACACAGCACAAACACAGCACAGACACAGCACAAACACAGCACAGACACAGCACAAACACAGCACAGACACAGCACAAACACAGCACAGACACAGCACAGACACAGCACAAACACAGCACAGACACACCACAGACACACCACAGACACAGCACAGACACAGCACAGACACAGCACAAACACACCACAGACACAGCACAGACACACCACAGACACAGCACAAACACAGCACAGACACAGCACAAACACACCACAGACACACCACAGACACAGCACAAACACAGCACAGACACACCACAGACACACCACAGACACAGCACAAACACAGCACAGACACAGCACAGACACACCACAGACACACCACAGACACACCACAGACACAGCACAAACACAGCACAGACACACCACAGACACAGCACAGACACAGCACAGACACACCACAGACACACCACAGACACACCACAGACACACCACAGACACAGCACAAACACAGCACAAACACAGCACAGACACAGCACAGACACAGCACAGACACACCACAGACACAGCACAGACACAGCACAGACACAGCACAGACACAGCACAGACACAGCACAAACACAGCACAAACACAGCACAGACACACCACAGACACACCACAGACACAGCACAGACACAGCACAGACACAGCACAGACACAGCACAGACACACCACAGACACAGCACAGACACAGCACAAACACAGCACAGACACAGCACAGACACAGCACAAACACAGCACAAACACAGCACAGACACACCACAGACACAGCACAAACACAGCACAAACACACCACAGACACACCACAGACACAGCACAGACACAGCACAGACACAGCACAAACACAGCACAGACACACCACAGACACAGCACAGACACAGCACAAACACAGCACAGACACAGCACAAACACAGCACAGACACAGCACAGACACAGCACAGACACAGCACACAGACACAGCACACAGACACAGCACAGACACAGCACAGACACAGCACAAACACAGCACAGACACAGCACAGACACAGCACAAACACAGCACAAACACAGCACAGACACACCACAGACACAGCACAAACACAGCACAAACACACCACAGACACACCACAGACACAGCACAGACACAGCACAGACACAGCACAAACACAGCACAGACACACCACAGACACAGCACAGACACAGCACAAACACAGCACAGACACAGCACAGACACACCACAGACACACCACAGACACAGCACAAACACAGCACAGACACAGCACAAACACAGCACAGACACAGCACAAACACAGCACAGACACAGCACAGACACAGCACAGACACAGCACAGACACAGCACAGACACAGCACAGACACAGCACAGACACAGCACAGACACAGCACAGACACAGCACAGACACAGCACAGACACAGCACAGACACAGCACAAACACAGCACAGACACAGCACAGACACAGCACAAACACAGCACAGACACAGCACAGACACAGCACAGACACAGCACAGACACAGCACAGACACAGCACAAACACACCACAGACACAGCACAGACACAGCACAGACACAGCACAAACACAGCACAGACACACCACAGACACAGCACAGACACAGCACAGACACACCACAGACACAGCACAGACACACCACAGACACAGCACAGACACAGCACAGACACAGCACAGACACAGCACAGACACCAGGACCATAGCACATGACACATGACAAATAAGATTCAGTAAAAAAACTATAACAACCACAGCTCTTGTTTTGATTTTAGCCAAAGTTGAATTGTACTAAAGTTTTTTAAAGAAACATGACTCTGGACTCACTTTGACCTCCCATGGTCAACTCTTTTTTTAATATAAAGCTTTGATTGGCCAATTCACAGTCCTGATGACCCTGAATGCATCACATAAATCCATCGCAGGAACAAGACTCTGTTAATCCTTACGTTTGCTCTGTCGTCCAGTGAGCGTCTTCTTCTATCCTCAGCGGCTCATCGAAGTCCGCCGCCGACCGACCCTGAAAACACACACAGACAATACAGACAATACAGGGCTATGAGCGCCAGCTGTGACCGTCACATGACCCGCAGTCGTCAGAGACATTACCAGATCCTCCTGCTACACACAGACAAAAGACTCACTGTATAAATAGTGTCATTCTAGGATCTAATCGTTGTTATCGAGTGTCCACTGCCTCTGGGACGGGTATTAAAGGTGACTAAACAGAGTTGAGTCCATGTTAAAACCTCTTCTTCTTTAGTCCTTATTTGGACACGGCTCAGTCTCCACTTTGTGATGTGTCTATAAAAGACCACTCTCTGCCGCCGCCAACTCAGTTAAATATGCATTAACTAACACAAAGTGACAGTTCTGGACACGGTCGCTTGAAAACAAAGCACTTCAGGATCGAAAAAGAGCAGCAGAGCCGAAAAGAGGAAAACAAATTCAATAATAGCTTTACATAACAGCACTTTAACACGACGCATCAGCATTATTCATGACCCTGGCCTCTTTACTGCATCAATCTTTAATAAACCTGTAAGAGGAGAAATTACCCTGATGTAGTTGACGAAACGTGAGCTTAGGCCTGAGTCTCTGTAGAAATGTTCATTCAGGGCTTCCGTAGGGCTCTCCTCGATCAGACGAACCGAGTCTGAGTTTGGATCTGTTAAAGACAAAATACACACTGCTGTTTTTTGTCTTTATGATGGTTATAATGTATTCTGGTGTGTTTTTTTAAAAAGATCAATGAAACGTTAAAAAAGGAGCTTGAACTGAGCGCTGCTGGACAGAAATCTATCAGAGCTGTGGGATAATAATAAGAGTTGAATGTGACACCAATACGAGACCCAGAAGCTGAACACTGGCTCGTGAGGCTCGTCTCCTCTTCATCAGCTCTGACCTGATTGAAGATGATTACAGTCTATTTAAACAGTGCCTGGGGAGTGTCACAGACTGATCCACTGAGCCGTCAGACAGAAACAAGCACAGACAGCAGCGGAGCATTCACTTTTGCACTGGAGTTATTGGTCTTTTCATTTGGACACATCAATAAAGAAGTGATTTTAAAAGGATTTTGAGCCAGTTTGGTTGAATATTTTGGTTGAAGAGTTCCTAAATGCTCTTTTGGTTATATTGTGGTTTTAATGTCACGGTTAATGTGACAAATTAAATCTAAGATATACCTTTAAACCGGTCATTGTCCTGTGACTGAACTGGTGTTACGCGTTTGATTGATTTTCCCGAATTAAAAAGTGATTTAAGAGAAACTCAGTTGTTTCCAAAACTTCATCAAAAAGTTAATAAAACTCCTGCCAATGCATTTGATCCAAGGATTTATTAGTGCAAAGGTGTCATTTCCACACTGGACCTGAGTATTGTCTTTATTTAAAGACTCAATCTAGTCCTAAACTCTTTTTATTCTCACACACACAGAAGACTCAGGGTTTCAAACAGTGACCGGACAAAACCATCGAGTGATTGAACAGTGTGAGTGTGTCTGAGCGCATGCACCTGTGAGGGAGCTGATCTGTTCACTGGAGTCGTCTTTACTCACGCCCTCTTCTTCTCTGATGTGGCTCATGGGCACATTTAGACTCAGGCTTTCTTCGTCCGACGGCTGCAACAACAAACAGACACCGTGAAAAATCTCACTCGCAGCTCCTAATACACGACAACATGTCCCTGCAGAGCTACCGTAGGTGGAAGTCTAACCGACAACCAGCACTGGATCTGTGAGGTTTTTTCGCTACAGTTGCAAGATCTCTGACAGAAATGAGATAAATGCACAGTTAGAGACAGAAACAGGAGACGCACCTCGGTGGCGGACAGTCGCTTGTCTCCGTTGTCGCTGCCCACTCCTGAATCACTGTCGAGCTTCTTCTGCTGCTCCATGTCCTCCACGCTGCGCAGAGCAAACATCAGACTCTCAGGTCGGTGTGAGAGAAAACACAAGAGGGGGAACTAAAGTGGGCCACAGAAAACGAAAAAGACGCTGTCCTGCTCTGGTTTCTACGTCTCAGGAGGCGTTCAGACTGAAATCTAAAATCTGACTCTCGACTTACGTCTTTAACCATTTCAGAGATGAAAGCCTGGGTCAGGTGTGTTACTCTGAAGAGTACAAACAGAATAAATATGATATAGAAACACAAACTGACACACACTGAAGAGCACAATACTGACTCTAATTTAGTTTTGTGATATAATAAGAGTTGAAAAAATGCATGTTCAAACAGGCGTTCCAGGTATACAGTATATATTATTTTCTTTTTTCTCTTTCATAGTGTAATAGAAAGTGTAAAAAGCCCTTCTAAAGACAGGTGTCTTGGCTTTAAACACTTTGATACTGACATGGGAATACTTTGAGAAGATAATCTATGTTTATTATCTGTTCCTGTCAAATAAACCTTAAATAAATAAACCTTAAATAGCGCTTTGGTCCAATCATAGGAAAGAAGTCCTTAAATCAGTTTCTTTCTTTAGAGAGTCCATATTTCAGAAGACCTGCTTTGTTTTTGGTTATTTATGCGAAAGTTTCATATTTTTTAGTGTTTTGTATATTACTTTAGTGTATTCTGTATTTCTGTTCTGAGACTATTTTTATGCACTTTCACAAATAGAATATACATTTATTGAGTTTGTGTTGGCGACCCAAATAAAATATCCTGTGACCCACTTCAGGCCCTAAACCAGATGTTTGGGACCAGAACCTTTAAAGGTCTGTGAGTTCAAACAAAGGTATTCTATTCTTACACTGGTTAGTGTTAAAACTCTGCAGGGTTTAACACTGAGCATCCTTCTGTGTGTTTTAAATGAGGTCTTTTGGTTTTTACACAGATTTCTGCAGCTCTTGTCCTGGGAGCAGTTTGTGTAAAAATGTGACACAGAAACAGCCGAAGCAGTGCCTGACCTGCCCGTGTTGGGCCGGGACAGGCCGAGCCGCTCTACGTTGGGCAGATACAGAGAGTCGGGCATCTTCTCACTGCGACAGGCCTCCATGCTCAGGTACTTGAAGATGTGAACTTTGCCCTTTAAACAGATCTGCAGGTAGATACACGTAGATAGAATTAAAAATTACATTTATTAGTTGTGTACATCCCAGAGTTACTGCATTAAATGATAAGTGCAACACATCTTACATTTTAAAGCTACGGTTTACACATGAGGTTGCGTTCAAGTGCTCTCTGTAAAATCTAGAGCTAATGCCTTTGGGACGTCGCTATGTTTGATCAGACAGTTGGTCAAAACAAATCAGTATTCAAAATCTTTAATTCCAACAGCCTTTCGTCTTTTAAATTCAAGTCTCTAAATGGTTTAGCATCAGAATATATTTCTGAAAACATCGGACTCTGAGAACATCTGGGACAGGCTTCTGCTCGAGCCCAGAGTTAGAACTAAACCAGGTGAAGCAGCGTTTAAGTTTCAGCAAAAACCTCTTTTGACTTGATTTTTTATCTTTTTTCATAGCATATTCATTTCTATCATATTTCCTATATTTATTCAATGTTTTCCTGGAACTGTGAGTGTAGTGCTCCTGTGTCTGTTTGTTGTCGTGGGACTGGAGTAAACGTGTGTCACCTGTGCAGGAGGGCTCTGTAGAGGGTTGTTTTCTAACTGCAGCGACTGGAGCTGCTTCATTTTCCTGTAACACACCGGGATCGTGGAGACTTTGTTGCAGGAGAAATCGAACTTCACCAGAGGAAGGTCGCACAAGTCTGTCCCGGACAAAACACACAATAATTAGATCAACAGATAATCTTCAAAGTTTTATTTGACATTCCCTCAATAAATCACACAGAATTATATGCAACATAATATATGGACAAGAAAAAATACGATTTATGAGTCCACAAGTACTCATGGTGTACAGTCTTCAGATCAGGGGCATTCATTGAACATAAAACATCAGAGCTCTACTTTAGCACCACCTTCAGGCGAACACTCGTCAGCTCCACTGGAGAGGATTCCAGATGAAACTGACTGTATTTACTTTAGTACCTTTTATAAAAGTACCACTGACCAAGAACAATATAGACTTTACTGTTCCACTCGTCTTCCTTCAACAACAGAACCATGAGCCACACCATAATAATAATCATAATCATAAATACTACACAGAACACATGAGCCACACATTAATAATAATAATCATAAATACTACACAGACACATGAGCCACACATTAATAATAATAATCATAAATACTACACAGACACATGAGCCACACATTAATAATAATCATAAATACTACACAGAACACATGAGCAACACCATAATAATAATAATAATCATAAATACTACACAGACACATGAGCAACACATTAACAATAATAATCATAATCATAAATACTACACAGACACATGAGCCACACCATAATAATAATAATAATCATAAATACTACACAGACACATGAGCCACACATTAATAATAATCATAAATACTACACAGAACACATGAGCAACACATTAATAATAATAATAATCATAAATACTACACAGAACACATGAGCAACACATTAATAATAATAATAATCATAAATACTACACAGAACACATGAGCAACACATTAATAATAATAATAATCATAAATACTACACAGAACACATGAGCAACACATTAATAATAATAATAATCATAAATACTACACAGACACATGAGCAACACATTAATAATAATAATAATAATCATAAATACTACACAGACACATGAGCCACACATTAATAATAATAATAATCATAAATACTACACAGAACACATGAGCCACACATTAATAATAATCATAAATACTACACAGACACATTGTAGTGGACCACTTTTTATACGTTCTCTCGCTCTTCTGGAGAAAAACCGAGGCTGTATGTGACCTGTTCATGACCTTTTGGAGCTGTGGCTGCTCCTCAGTCACAGAAAGGGTAAGGAGTATTTTTAGGAAACTGGGTGTGGCCTAAAGAAGACTGTACAGGCTCAAGTTCACACGAGACCTTAGACGCAGGACAGTTCCATCTCTGTATTTTATGGCTCATTTGATACAGACTCCTTTTCAGTTTGTGAGAAAGTAGGAGCCCTGCAGAAGACATGCTGCTTCAGACAAGATTAGATAAGTTAATCCTAAGTTAGTCCTACACACACTGTGCTCTAACCTCCAAACCGTGATATTATAGTTCCTTATAATGTCCTGCTGATTCTAAAAAGATCTGTCCTCTGTCACTGAACTTTTCTCACCGTCTGGAAGCACGCAGAGCAGGTTTCTCCGAACGTTGAGCTCCCGTAAAGCTCGTAGTCGGCTGATGTGACGAGGAAGAGCTGTGACCTCGTTGCAGCTGATGTCCTAAACACCAAGAAGAAATACAGTCTTATTACTTTGCTTCATAAAAGTTATGGATTTTGAAACGTTTCCAGCTGAAAAGGAGGATTATCCTATAAAGTAGAGTCTCTAATGCCGGTGTTAGCAACAAAAGTTAATCAGGTTACTTTATATTTTCAACAGAAAAAAAGGAATACACCAGCAGAAATCAGAAATTCTCTAAATACAAGATGATTTTTGGCCCTGACCACAGACATGTCTGTGTGTGCTGTCAGTGAGTGGGCAGAGAACATTAGAGAGTGGCTGCTCTGTTTATTTGAGCATTTAGGCATCAGCACTAATAATCTGTTGGACTTTAACACCACACGGAGGCGCCAGAGTGATGGTTTTAGGACCTGTGCTTCCTCATCAAAGACTGTTAAAGCGGCATAACATACATCAAAATAAATAATAACTACATTTGAAATACATTTTTAAGTCAGTAGCAAGACAAAAAAATATTAAAATTGTAAATTGTCTGAAACATTTTTTTTTGTCAAATCGCCCAGCCCTACTTCAAGGTAAAATTAAGTTGTCTGACTATTACAGATATTAAACAACAGAACAACAACAACAACAGAACTGAAGTCTATTAGTGCAATAGTTCCATGTACTGTTTAGTATATAGTTAAACACACATTTTATTTTTTTATTTTCTAATTTAGTGATTTTAACTTCCACTCTCATATGAATAAATGTAAAATACCTCTGCTTTTGGGCGTCTATATTATTGTCATTTAAGTTACTGTCTCTTTACCTTCAGAATGTAAATAATATATCATTGCAGATTTGATAAAGTAAGAAAGAGTCCAGAATTATAAACCAATTGAAGCTGGCACACAGTGTTTAAACGACGAACAAAGGTCCAAGATTTACTGTGCTTTAAAATCTGTGTGATATTATTTTTTAGCTCTCATCTGATGTGTTTCTTCGTGTTCTGGATTTGAAAGACTGGGACAGAAGAGCGGCCCTCACCAGCTCCATGAGGCCGCGCAGCTGTCCGATGGCCTCCGGGACGTTCACCAGTTTGTTGTTGCTGGCGTTGAGGACCCTCAGAGGTAAACTACAGAGACAGGCCGGTAAAGAGCCCAGCTGGTTCCGACTGCAGAGAAGAGGTCACCGTCAGATGGTCTATTTATACACATTTACAACAGCCATAGCCACTCAAAGTGCTTCACAATCTAAACATTCAAATAAGATAAATGATTAAAAGGTAAAAGTAAAAAGTAAAAACACAGATGTGGAAAAACTCTAAAGTCATGTACATTTCAAAAGGCCATGTCTGTTTGTGTTAGTCCTGCACTCGTCTGGTAAATATCCAGTGTGTAGCCCACTCTTCATGAGCTCTCATCCCGGGGCTGGAGCCTGTCCCAGCTGCTTTACTCAGGGGGCGGGGTCCAAATTCAGCCCATTACACTCATATTGATCTTTCAGGACTCCTATTATCACACCTCAGAGGTCTGCTGCAGAGGCTTTAGTTCAACTACAGGCCTTTCCTGTCTCTGAAGGTCAGAGTCTGTGCAGGAGCTGCAGTCTCTAACTCAGAGTCTCACCATAATCTGTGGTTTAAAGCCCTTTAACTCAAGAGTCTCACCAGATTCTGTGGTTTAAAGCCCTTTGGTGTCCCACATGGGGCCTTTTATCTCTCTAATATTACTGAAAATGGACAGTAATAGGGCCTAATTTTGAAGAAAGAACTGTTGTCTAGCAATGCAGCCTGTTTTCAAACCATTATGTTTTTTTTTTCAGTTTTCCCATGATGTTTAATCGATTTTATTTTAAGATGGATTTATAAATACATTTCCTGAGCCATGATTAAAATGCACTGATGCAAAATGTATATTACTTACAATTATAAGACAAAGCTTTATTTTGAAAATTGCCTGGTGAAATCAACACATAACATTTATGTTTTTATTGTGGCAGGCTTTGCGACCTCGTTCCTTTCACTGAATCAATGTCACGCTGATGAAACGTGCTTAAACCTGGACATTAGTAAACTGAGATTTTATTTAATAAAACTATTAGCTGGACAGGTCTGTAACATGCAGTGTGTGTGTTTGACACCAGGGACGGTATTCTGGTGTGGCTTATGTCCTTTTTATTATACTATATTTTCTTCATTTAAACATCCCCAACTCACTTTGTACAAGCTCCTCGTTGTGGCCTGGGTCTGAATAAAAATATAGACTACATTGTGGAGATATTCTTAATGCATCAGTGTGTTTTAGGTCGAAACAAAAAGCAGATACACACGACCAACACAAAGCTGTGACAGAAACCTGCAGTGACTCACACTTTGTCTGCTACAATAGACGACTATAATACGGCTTCACTTTGGCCTCATCAAACTGATCCAATGTGACGCTGCAGTGACTTTGAAAACGAACAGAAACACTGCCCCAAATCATTACAGGCACATGCTTTCATCCAGAGGTTATTACACGATCAAGATACTAATCAGATAATAAACTAATAAACCAACCAACTTACTGACCGACCAAGTAACCTTCCAAACAAACACTCTGTCTCAGATTAATCAACCTGACTTACCAACCAGAAATTAACAAACTAACCTACTAACTACTCAACTGACTGACGCAAAAACAACTAAACATTTAACTAATAAACCAACAAACCAATAACTGCATAACTTAAATCCATCCATGTTGTTACGACAGCAGTCATTTTGGAAGAACAAAAACACGTCTTCTGAAATGGTGGGTGATTTTTTGGGTATTTAGGACAAATAAAGCCACTCACTCATGAGGTGGTGTCTGGACAGCTTTAACTGACGAAACAACAACTAACTGTTCACCAATCAATGAACTGACTAACTTACCAATCAATGAACCGACTAACTTACCAACCAATGAACTGACTAACTTACCAATCAATGAACTGACTAACTCACCAATCAATGAACTGACTAACTCACCAATCAATGAACTGAATAACTCACCAATCAATGAACTGACTAACTCACCAATCAATGAACTGACTAACTCACCAATCAATGAACTGACTAACTCACCAATCAATGAACTGACTAACTCACCAACTGAGCAAAGCAACTTACTGACAGACCCATCGACAAGCCAACAGAGCAACTAATTAACCAATTATTTACATAAATGGAACTGGATAATCAACCAATCATTCATCCAACTAATTCCCTGACCGACCAAGTAACTATCAGGCCAAATAATGAACTAAAAGACTGACTAAACGGCTAAACGTTCAAACCAGAAACACAAGTCTTACAAAGATAGGTTTGTCAAAACAGGACAATGCTTTTGAGTTGTTAATGTAAAGTAAAAATAAAAGCTTGGAACCTCTGGGAATTTGTGTTATATTTTTTAAATTCCCTATTATTCCCCACTAGAGGGCGCCCAGCATGTTTTTGATGTCGGTGGGGGAAACCAGAGTACGCTGAGGACACCTACCCAAGCACTAAGTGAAAATACAAACTCAACTCCAGAGAGAGGTCGGGCGGGGGCTTTCTGAGTGGAGTTAAAATGTCACGATCAGTGGAGTTAAAATGTCACGATGAGTGGAGTTAAAATGTCACGATCAGTAGCACAGCAGTATCCCACTCCACTCCTCCCGGGGCTAAATCTGGAGAACTGAAGAGCACACCTACTCTCCCGGCCCTGTTAACCCGGTTTCCTGTCAGTGCTGAGTTGTACCTGAGGTTCAAGGAGGTGAGTGACTGAAGGCAGATCATGCTGTCGGGGATTGTCCTGATGCAGTTGTGATACAAGTTTAGAGTCTCCAGTGCCACGAGCTGACAGATCTCTGAAGGGACCTCCGCCAGTCTGTTCTTCGACAAATCTGTGGAAGAAATACAGTGTGCTGAATACTCCCTGGTGACTGAGTAAAAGATTATGTCATTTATTTAGGTGCTGCACACTGAAACATGTCCCTCTCATGTAACAAAGACTAGGGCTCATCTTATATTTCCAGTGCATTTGTCATAAACCACAGAGTAATCAGTAAAAGCAGAGAGTCTGAAGTTAGCCACTCAGGTCCAACCCCGATGACATCACTTCCTGCTGCAACAATCCCCAGCGCAGTTTACCAGCAGCGGCCAAATAAGGCCAAGAAATGTCAGAACAATTGTTCCACGTCGAGCCGCTGCCGTCAGCCTGGTTTTGTTAATGAAGCGAAGGACCAGAGGTCGTTTCCTCTGAAGGATACAATCATGGAAAAGTAATTGTGCATTTTGTATTCAGTGTTTGTGATTGGACTGACAGATTACTTTGTCACAGTGGCTTGACAGAGAGCGATCATAAATGTTATTATGTTATTATAAATGTATTCTTCATTTCAAGGAGTATTTATTTATTTAACAGTTAATCTGTGCAATGGGATTAAGCAGGATTTGTTTTATGGAGTGCTTTATCCATCATTTGTTAAATAGAAAAAATATTTTTGTCTCTCTTGACTTTGATGCAGAATGTGTAACTACTCTCTGACAGACTGACGAACTGGAACAGCCTCGCTGATAAAGTTCTCTTAACGAGGCTTTGATTCAAAAGTGAAGCCCGAGCAGATGGCAGACGTCTAAAAGAGCACAAACAAGAACAGCATTGTGAAATAGTGACAAAACCGTAAGAGCAATCAGGTTTGGACCATTTATACACTCTTCACTGACAGCGCCATCTAGTGTGTTTCTGGAGAAAGGCCTTGTCTTTTGTTCAGTCGCAGTTTAAAATGACAGTGGAGAACATAAGGTGACCTAGGGCTTTAGTGAAGTAACCTAATAGAGGTTTGGAAGTTCTAAGAATTTGCATCGTCATTTTGACCTAAACGAGTCAGTAGTTTCCAGATTAAAACAAAAAAAAGATTATTCAGAATTCAGAATAACTTTGTTAATGCCCGGGGGAATATTCCGTTGCTAGGTCAAATTAACTGCTCCAGACTTCATCTGCCACAGACCATCTGCCATTTGGCATAAAGTCAGTTTGGTGGAAAAAATCTAAAATGATGGTTACAAAGTTAGCAACTATAGACTATGTTAGTAACTTTGATGCTTTGACTTTTTGCTTGTTTCGATCTCGCTCACATCGTGTTTTGTACGCTCTGAACGTCCAGTCAAACTCAAAGTTTCAGCTTGAACCTATTTTGTTTAGAAGACAATCGATCCTGATCCAGCAATGTTGCCCTGAAGTTAGCTATCAACCTTAAATCTTCACTTAGTTTCTAAAGCCACTGCTTTAAATTGTTGCAAGCCTGCATTGAAAACAAATGGTCACTTGCATCATTTTGGTCTCAATCCATAACTAAGCTTGACTTTTGTCATGTATTCTGTTCTTTAAAAGTAATGGAGAAAAAATATTTGTTAAATGAGTACAAAAGACTGACAATTACTAAGTACAGAGTAAGTCCAGTGGTTTAATGTTGACCGTACAAAAGCAAGCTAAGTTGAATTAGCAAAAGCTACTCATTGAAGCAGGGTCATGTTTTTTTTCTTATCTCGCTAGAAACCTGATTAATGTTTTGAAGTTTTACACTTACGCTGGTGTCTCTCTGATTTGAAGCTGTGCTGGTTTCACATCAGCTCATTGAACACTTTTTTACACTTGTTAAAAATGTCAGATTAATGAGAGGTTAATCAGCGCTGTAACTGGCCGTCAGTCGAGGAGGCAGCGTTGCATCATGTGTCTCACAGACACAGGAAGTGCTATTTAAAACTGTGTGGGAGCAACAAAGAGCTCGTCTGTACTACTTTAGTCCCTGGAGCAAACAACAGCAGCTTGACCTGAAGAGAGTCCATCATACTTCAACAGTGTGACCTCTGAAAGGCCAATGGAGTCACAGGGCCTTGGGTAAAATGTCAGAATAATGAGTTAAAGTTAGACTGGAAGTTTTCATAGTGAAGTTGAATGAGGCACTTAAACAGAAATAGTCTCAGGAAGTTCACAAGTCACTCCACTTTCAGCACACTCACAGTCTAAATGTTGTGTAAAGGTAAAAACCTTTGTTTTTTATGTTAAAATTTACATAATTACTCATAACCAAAAAAACTTCATTTGCAGTAGATTTTACTTTGATTATCCTCATTAATAGTAATACAGAGAAAAGGAGAAGACAAGAACCCTCAAACTCTCTTAGTAATAGGTTAAATAAGTATTAATAGTAGTAAGATCTCAGTGTCACTCAACAACACCCTTTGTTTGAAAAAGAGTCCAATACAGAAGAACTCGAACTCATTTGTCTCCATCTCACCATTAATGCTACATCTTTTCAATATTTTGACCCTTAGAAGAAGTATTACAAAACTTAACCTTCTATGGCCTCTGTTACCTAAAGGTTAGAGCACAATAAAACATTTGTTCCATCTTGAATGCACTGCAAACCTCTGCTTCAGTGAATGTTAGACGCAGCCACAGGAATGATGTTCTCCACAGGTGTTGTTTTTTTAACTGTGTGTTATCAGAACATATCATTAAACCATAAACGCAGCAAAAAACTGGTGACACTAGCCTGAGGTCATGTTGTTTTGTTTGGTTCTGTGACACAAAAGCAAGTGGTTCTTAAATGTTTTCTTTAAGTAAATCATTTTACAAATAGTAATTGTAATCAGCATAAAGCGTATTAAGGACCTCCTCATGATTGGACAGAACTCTGTCCAGCGCCGTGAGCGTTACAGTCGACTGACGAGGACTGTGAGAAGACGGCGAGGGCGTGAGCAGAGATGTGTCGGACAAAGGCCTGTTCAAACCAACTCCGAGCAGGAATGTGGAGGCTGCGGCGCTCACGAACAAGAATGTTTCCTGCCCACGGATTACCAGCGCTCTGTCACCTTACTGTAACGAGCACCGAGGAGCGAGCACCGAGGAGTGAGCACCGAGGGGCAGGCCAGAGGAAGGAAATAAAGGAGTGAGGAAGGAAGGGAGGTGAGGTAAAGAAAGGAAATAGACCAGTGCATTCAGCCGAGACACTGAGCATTTGAGTAACTATGTGACATTTTCTGGGACAGGAGTGTGAGGTGTAAAATGTTGTGTTATAAGGTTAAATAAAAACACAGCACACAGAACATTTACCTTGTGCAGAAACTTGATTCTCACAAAAGTCCATCTTGTACAGCTCCAATCAAACCGCTGGTGTTTCGACCAATGATGTGGCAGCACTGACAGGTTTGAAGATGAAGCGACCATTTAACCGTCACTAACGTTTACAAAAGCCGTTCTCTGATTGGATAAAACCACGGTTTCTCACAGATCAGTTTTTCATCTAAAGAACCGGCCTTTTGGAAACGTGTTTCATGGAAACCCTTCCAGATGTTTCTGTGTGACATACTCTCAAAATGCTGCAGTAAACCCACATGGGACCGTTAACGTTTTATTGATGTCCTATAAATATCCTTGTTGTAATGTAAAACTGTCACACTCTCGATTTGTGTGATCTCAAGACAGAAATGTGCCCCAAAACGAAGAAGAAGCTGTCAAACCAGACACACTTTCTCTTTAAAATAGATGTTAGTGTCCTGGGTTTATGTCAAAAAACTCAAAATAAATTAAGGCCAATTATTTTTATGAAGATTAGAAACTAGGTTTTGGTGTAAAAGTTATGCAATGTTGCTTTAATGAAAACATAGCTTCTTTTGGAAACTTGTAATAGTAAAAAAAATATATGATTTTATTTAATTAAATACTACTAGAAAGCAAGACAAAAAAATCAACTGTAGAGGAAAAAATGACCAAAAAGTAAGGCTAAAATATGGTTTTGGGAAACAGTGATTTAAGGAGTTCTCTCGTCTGATTGGACTAAACGGGCCGGGACACCAGGAAATGGACTCTGTTTGCTTTAAAGCTGCGGTTACTGACTCACCAACAGAGGAGGACAAAAACACTATTAATAAGTAATATACTACTCACTTCTCCTTTAAGATCTCTGCCCAAAAGCTCTATAAACGACTCGGATGATCTATCTTTACATCTGGAGTCAACAGCCTTCTTCCAGTTTATTTTGCCCAAAGAAAAGATAACTCACTCACACGTGGTTGACGCAGAGCTGTTCATGTGATGATCAGTGATGCACGCTGCGTTACACATGTTCAGGGCCGTGTGACCCGCAGCAGAAACAAGCCCCGACGTCAAGGCTCGGATCGTCGAGTTTAAACCACGTTTGACTTTTTCTTCCTTTAAATCGCTTTATTTCTGTTCCTGAAAGCTGCTCTTAATAATAAATATTTCCTGACGTGAAACAAACACGGAACCTTGTACAATGTGTATTTAATCCTTTTAAAGGCAATGTATTTTATAATAAAAGTTTTATAGTGTTGTTTGATACTGTTATGTTCATGAAAGAGGGTTTTGTAATATTGTTGATGGAGGTAAATAAATGAACAGTATTGGTTTCGTTTGTAATAAAAGCACAAATAAATAAATGACGTCATCATAGTATTTTGGTGAAGCATAGGTTGTGTAATATGAAAATAAATAATCATACTGCAAATAATTATTACTAAATATACTGAGTGCACAAGAAGCCCTTAACAAACCATTTCATAAACTTTATAAACATTTAAACTGCACAAAGCACTGCATTTCCCGGAAAATAAAATGTGTTTTACCGGCCGATTACAAATTAAAGCAGCCAAATGGAAACTCTAATTCTGAATTAAAATCTAAATAAACAATTAAAATTGCATCTGAAACCTGACAATCTGCACGACCCCTGGCTGCTGTAAAGGTTCAAATCTGCTTCATGGACAAAATGAGCAACTTTTACAAAAATCTGTGAAAATAAATCGATGTAAGACAAACTTTAATGAAAAAACCTGAATGCATTGACTTGTGTCTTAGTTTGTTCCAGAATAAAACATGGAGGCGAGGCTAACGACATGTAACCTTGTAGTTTCTGACCTAATATGGTGTTTGTGAATAATACACAGTCTATGAGTCAAACGAACCATAAAGCTGAGCAAGTGTCATTAAAAAAACACTTCCCTTTTGTCTGTTTCAAACTATTTCAAACTTAAAACTCTATTCATTTTCCAGGTCCTTTTTGTAGTAACTGAGCAGCACATGTAGGTTAGCCTCTATAAAGACAAAAGGAAGCAGATTTAATGAAGGTTTTGATGATGCATACTGTTTTCTATCACTTGGACCTGAGCTGCAGTAAAGGTCAAAGAGACGCGCTGCAGCGTCTTATCTCAGTGGGACTGTCGGAGCCAGTGTGGGTCAGTGTGAGATACAGACCTGTCATTACCGAGGCACAGGGAGGGGTCGGCAGCAGAAACACACCACTCAGACAGATGTGAGGAGATTAAAGATTACAAACAGCAATGAAAGGTCTAACAGTGAAACCTCAACTTAATATCGATTATTCCTGACAATTCAATCAGAAATGTACAGTTCAAGGGCTCCTTATCCTGTGGTCTGAGTAAATACTGGAATAAACTGTTTATACTGTCCAACGCTCAGTTTTAGTTAAACTGTGGCGCATAAATGAAAAAGTCCTGGGTTCAATCTTGATTCCGCTCCTTTAATGAGCCTTTTGATGATCTTCTAAAGAGTTTAAAGCTGTTAAATAGTATTTGTATCACTTTTGTTTCTTTGCATTGTCTGGTTCTTCTTCTCTGCTTCATGCTTTTAAAACTAACTCTGAAACATGCTCTTGGGCTTGGACAGAACGCGAGCGTAAATGAAGCCTTCAAAACTGCTTTGCCACTTGGAGACCAAGCACCCTGCATTAAAGACACGTTTATTAATATATTTAGAAAATATTACAGTTTTTATGCTGCTTGTATCATTTTATTTTGTGTATTCATCCACCACATCTTAAAGGCCTGTCTGTGAAAATATTGTCTGACATTGAACCGGTCTGTGTTGCATAAAAGCTTAGGGACCGCTGGTATAATGTATGTAAATGTAATAAAACTGCAAAAAAGCATCATGTTAAATGCCTATTCTTCTTTTGCTTAACACATTTCTAACCTTAACCTTACCCTTGGTCTAACCATAAGAGTCATTTACATTGTTCCAACCTTTATCCTACAAGTGTTTCCTCTGTCAGCCGGTTCTAGCGTGTTCTCCTCTAAACTCCAGAGTCAGGTTCATGTGGGACTCGTCTGTTATTCTCTCAGGTCATATTGTGCTGAGCCTTGTGCCTGCTGCAGTCTGAACATAGCTGTGGTCGGGGCTCACCGTCTAAGCTCACATTAGTCTGTGTGATGTTTGCCCCGGTCGGAGGTCGGAGCTGGTGCTTGTGCTGCTGAATGTGCTCACCACAGGAAAGAGTCGAGCCCAGACGGAAACCACAGCTCCTCTGACGCTCGACACCAGAGCTATATTTGGTCCTGAACACGTTTAAGTCAGCCCAGTCGCATCAGCGTAATCTTCTGTAAATGTGTCAAAATGCAGCCTTTATAGACACACAGTAGGGTCTATTTATTGATTAAATACTGTGTATAGTTTATTCATACATTTATTACTTAATTATTTAAAGCTCCGTGGCCCGATTGTCTGAATTATTAAGGCCTCACACATAATGCAGTTTTGAACAGCGCTAAATCACAGGCCTCTATGTTTATGTTGTTTTAATTAAATATGGGACAATAAAAAATAAACATAACATAAACTAAATCCATACAAGCTCATTTCCTTCTGCAGTCGGAGGTCGGAGGTCAGGTTAATGCTCAAAGACAGGACATAAAGAAAAGTGGCTCGGGTTTATAAAAGAGGGAGAATGTGGGACAACGGATGGAAAGAAGCCTATGGCTACAATCTGGCCAGTTTACATTCATGTGTTTGTTCATTATCATCAAATAAATAATAAATATATAAACATTAAACTATGCATTAAAGCACGTAACAAACCAAGAGTGGAACTTATACATTTAAACACATCACATTAAATATGTCCCAGAACAAAAATGTCAAGACCTCTTTTTCAAAATGTGTATACGAGTACCTAATATTTATTAACGACACACAGTGTCAGTGTTGATTTTTGTATTTTAATATGTGTGTGTCTTTAGACAGAGCATCATTTATAGTTTGGTCCACTTTTATCATCTTCTTTTAGAATAAACAGTGCTGTAGAAAGAAAAAGAGAAGAGAAACTCTGTAGTGAGTGGAGTACTCATATGGCATTACTGAAGGAGGTCAAATGAGTACCTGAGGCTCCGATACTGCTGAGTACTGATATCTAAGAAATACTAGTTTTCTGTCCTACCCATCTCCCCAACCTAAAAAGAACATAAGTTACACCCGGTCTTGAAAATTATTGAAAATAAATGAGTGTAACAGCCCAAATTCACAAATGGGGTTTATGTTAGGTTTGAGTTGAGATTGAACAAATGTCCCGATAACGATGGTAAAACGCAGTGCTATAGCTGATCCTCCAGAGGAATCCACACTGACCTATTTCTGGGCCCACGTCCATCTGCTACAATCAGACACGTTCACAAGAGCATTAAAAAATCAGATCTGTGTTGTGTTCAGATGAAAACACCACACACTGCTTTTACAAAGAGTCTTACATCATCTTCTTCAGAAGCACGGCTGATATTTTTAGACTCTATTGAGAGACTCTGTTGCAGTCATACACAAACCTTCGTTCGAAATAACCAGAAACACATGATATCAGGCACTGTACTTGGATTAAAGAGTGTTAACCTACAGTATGTCCTCACGCTGTCATTCATCAACATTATTAAATACTACCTTAATCACATTCCTGAGGGTTCATCTATAGATTATTGCCGTCAAAATGTTACTTACAACAAGTAACAACAAAACTAAAACACTATTTTGCTCATTAGCATCACTAGCAACACACACTGGTATTCCTTTGCTTTGCTTTTGTCAAACTCTGATCCTTTTTTCCAAATATAAAGTGACTATAAATGTACTGTACTGAAAACAAAATAAAATACTGTTTTGTGTTTTTGGCTTTAGTAAAATAAAACGGCTCATGGGATCCAACATTGGCTCCAGGATGGCCCCAGTAAACACGCTAGTTTATATCAAATTCTTCTATGGTTATGTTAATGGCCCAGATACATTTTTTCTAAATATAATGATGAGTGCTGTGGTGAGGGTAATGTGAACCTACTGTAGGTTAAACAAGTGAAAACAATGGGATCTCACTTGATGTTTAATACTGAAGCGAGGACTGGTCTTCCTTTTAAAACATCAAGAAATATTAAGGCAATATACTTAAGAATACCAGTCGATTTTCTGTTTAATTCATATCAAAGTCTAAAACAACCCTTCCTTATTTAATAACCTGAAGAATACACAAGTGATTTCTATGAACCTAATGCATCTGGGGTTGGTTTCTTTCGGCTTCATGAAGGCCACTGCTTTAAGTTCCATCGTGTTCTGCTTTCTCAAACTAAACGCTGCCCTCCCCCATGTTTCCACGTCTCGGCTCAGTTTTGGTCTCCACAACAGTGTGTGTTATGTAACAGCGAGTAGTTCAAGTGCACATCCTCCCACAGACTACACTCTGAACATTAGATCAACACAAAGGTCCAGACAATGTAAACGGACGGTTTATCTGAGGAAGGACCGGAGAACACTGTATAGTCTTTAGTCCCGTCTCTGCTGCTGGTGCTGCTGGTGCTGCTGGTGCTGCTGGTGCTGCTGGTGCTGCTGGTGCTGCTGCACTTTCACAGCGCTGAAGGGAAACTAGGGCGATAAGCAGAGTGCTCAGACAGCCCCCCCACCCCCTCTTCTCTTATCCCCAAACCACACACAGACATCAGACAGACGTCCAGACACAGACTGGGTTACTGTACTTCACCAGGAAACCCACGAGCTGTAGCCCCCTTTTATGCTCATTTCTGTGATTTATGTGGGAATGTCTCTCCCAACAAAACCCTTCCCATAAAACACACACCAAACATGGTCTTTGCACAGAGGTCGGGGATTGTAGCCAAAATTCTTCTTTCATACAGCAGCTTTCACGTGGTTATGGTTCATTTCTCACATCAGCAAAACATATAGACCTTTCCACGAGTAACATAATCAAATGCCAAGCAGCGTAGGACTTTTAATATTATTTCAAAATACATTTAAACCTGTTCAAATCAGGTTCCAAACAGTTAAACCCATTTTCAACCCAAAAAGGTCTGGGTTCACACAATCAAACCCCCTTCAAATGATTATAACCAGTTTTCACTGGGACCTTTCAACAAAACAAAACAAAACTATTTCACCTGAAAAAATGTAGAAGAGGTCAAAACCGAAGGATATTAGTAAACCATTGTATGATTTAGGATGCTACGCACCCACCACACAGCTAATATTAGCTCCCCACCTCGATTTAAACTGATAATTCTTGCATATGATGTGAAATAATAATTTTCCAAATGTGGACAACAATATGAGTTCAAGTACTTCTGGTAAAAGGGACCAAAGCAATTTTGGACCTTTTCATGGCCATAATAACTAAATCTGTCGAAGCAGTCTTTTTTAGTCTCAGTAGGTAACGGGGTAAGTTAAGGGTAGGTAACGGTAAGTAGGCAAAGGATAAATTTTGAGCTAATGCTAATTTTTCTATGTTGTTTATCATAAACAGGAAAGTGATGGTGATACACAGAGTAACAGTGACTGGCACAAGACATTTGAAACACTCACCTCAAAGCACTTTCATGTATTTACACAACAGTATTTCAGTTATATTCTGTGTACACCTGACGTAGTGACAGATGCACGAGAGGAAAAGTACTTATGTTAGAACAATGTCTCCCTCTTCATTTATTTATCAGTCCATCTGACCTTCGTCTGTTGTCCGAACAAGTAATAAGCAAATTCAGTGATTTTTAAAAGACAAAAGGACCTGGTCTTAATGAAATTACATTCATGACACAGATCACTGGATGAATATTATGTTTAAATTATTGTATTATTATTTTTATTTTTGACAATGCACAGCAAAACATTATATATACTGCTCCTTTAAAATTTGACATTATTGGCTAAATACTTTTTTTTAAACTCTGAATAAACCTTTTCTTTCTTTACAAACGCTGCACACCAGAGTCTGAAAGTGAGGAACAAAGAGGAGCAAACTGAGCAGAGATTTGATGACAGTGTGACTTCCTACTGTACGGAGCAGCTGGATCCCATCTGTCTGCGTCTGCCCCTTTGATCAGAGACGGTGAGGATTAGTCTGCAGTGGTTTGTCAGGGCCGAGGTGATTATAACAGAGCTCAGTGATAAACAGCAGATAACAGGCGTTCAATCCCTCACAATGCATCAGCTCTGGATCAGTCATGTAGGTCAGGGTTTTAGGTAGAAATGTCTGGATACAACTTAAAGCTCCAGTAGACAATTCTCTTTTTGCCGTCCCTCCTTCAACAACAGAGTACTTTAATTGAAAAAACGGAAAAACTGGACCAATTTTCCATAAAATATTAATACATTACATTAAATCAAAGTTTAGAGCAGACCTGAAACTTTTATTTCTGAGTTTAGACTGTAGAGATCCTATAATTATCTCTTTAAACAGAGAGTCCAAGCTTTGCCAACATTTTACTATGTTTTTTTGCTGCCCTTTTCTAAATGTTTATCTGTATTTGAGCTGCTTTGCTATAAAATAAGACGTATTTTGCAACAGAATAATTTATTTCCTGGTTTACTTTGTTGTTGACATCAGCCTCGACCAATGAGAGTGCTCCTTCTTTCCTTGAAACAAGCTGTGATTGGACAAACTCCCGCTGTGGGCTGATCATTCTGATCTGTTAAAATCCTTATTTATAAAGCCCAGATGACATCTTAAGGTCTAATTTTTTTAGATTATTCCTGTTACAGTAAACTTTAGGAGATTATAGTGATGTGTAAGAAAAACAATACTGCAGTGCAAGGCTCTGATAAATGAGTATTGAGAGTTATCCGTATATGGCCCATCCATCAGGCTACATCCAGACTCTCCAACCAGAGTCATCTAAACCCACCAAACCAAGACTACACCCAATTATGTGGTTTATACTTTATTTATTTATTCACATTTTTCTCGTGAGGAATAATCCCTTGAGATGAATCATCTCGTTTTGAGGGTGTCATCTTTCACTCGGGACACTTTAGAGTTGATAATTAACCTGTCCATGCTTGTGTTTGGATGGTGGGAGGAGCTGGAGTACCCGGAGAGAACCCACGGTAACACGTGGAGGACATGCTCCTCACAGAAAGACCGGAGTCGACCGAGAATGTTTCAGTCACATTTTATAATAATTTTTTTTTTAAAGCTCCTGAAGCACAATTTGCAAAAAAAATTGTCCAGCGCCAAAGGAACTTCGGAAAAGTACCCAAAAGTACTGAAGGTAATCATCCAATCATGTAAAAAAAACATAAAAATATTTATTTTGAAGTGAAGCTCTGCTCTCGTGTTTAATCGGCCTGTGCTTTCTTTGTTTCAGGAGCTGCAGCTGCTGGGAATCAAAAAGCTGCTGATGAGAAGCAGATTAAATAAAAGGTCGACAGAAAACAGAAGGAAACCACCAAATTTAACAACATTAGAATTTTTGAGGTTATATCTATTTTAAATTTATACATTACGCACTGCCACAGCACACTCTCTAACCCAGTCCTAAGTGTGTGTGGTCCACTTTCAAAAAGGTTTATTGGACAATCGTTAATCCACACTCGAGCAAAAATCAAGAAAGAAAAAGTCTGATGTTTACTGCAGCGGTTTACACCAGGATTTACTCTTTATTTTAATTGTCCAAGTTTTGAACATTTGTTTTAGTTCATACTTAATACTTGCTGCAGTCTGCAGACGTCTCTGGACACAGCTCAGTAGAAAACTCTTAAAGGGTTACCTGTCCTGAACAATTCAGGTGGAAATAAGGCTTCTTTGTGAATTATTAACAGTTCTTCTTAACTAGCTTCGAGTCAAACCTTCCCATGAACATTCCTTGATACTCTTTATTCCTGTTGTGACAACAGAAGGCCAGTCTAAAGAATGAATGCATCGGTTACTTTTGGAAGATCCGATGGAGTCATGTTGAAGTGAAGACAGGACTGAGCGCAGACACTGAATAAATAAACAGAGCAAAAAGAAGGATAAGGGTCTGTGTTCAGAGGAAGAGGAGCCGGGGGAGACAGAGACCGTAATGGGATTAAAGACAGGGTGTTTCCTCAATCTGGCAACCCACCCAGCGCACTGTCAACCCACAACGCTGAGCTGACAAACACAACTCTTCAAAAAGGGACCAGACCCCCGCGAGTGACCCACATCTGAGGCCAGTGTCAGCACATCTCTGAGTGTGGCCTGTGGCGCAGCTGCACGACACAGACCACAGCAGTAAATATCACTGGAGATTATCCACCATCGACAGGAAAGAGGAAACGCACCGGGTTAGCAGTGTCTTCTGTTGAACTGGGGTTGGCTCTAAGTAACATTAGAAACATGTCAATCTCCAAAATACAAACACACAAAAAAAAACTGAAAAAAAACCAGATGCTGAAGATCTGTGCTTCTTGTTCCTGCTCATTAATGTAAGTGTGTCCACCTCACTCCCTGTGTCTGTCTCCATCTGCTTTCAGGCTGAACTTTCACTTTGACCAATCAATGAAGCGCTTCAACAATAATTACCTTTGGCTACGAGAGCTTTAAGTTGGCTCGACTTACACTTCTGCTGCCACTAATCCATGACCTCAAGGTACTGTGTTTACTCACTGATAGCAAGAGATTCTCCAGCTTTAATAAACATAACCACTTTTACTTTGAACTGGAAAAGAAAGACATGGATCAGAAGGTTTTTATTGGCAATGGATTACATAACACTGTAATAAATGGATCTAAACTGTGCATGAGCTTTAAAACTAATGGTCCATATGACTTTACTGTGGCCAGAAATCTGCACATAACAGTTTTATGGTTAGAGTTGTACTGGTCCAATGAAGAAAGACAGACTAAACCACAACTAAGAAAGGGCCAAACCATAATTTAATCAGGACTAAGCCATGGCCAGAAAAGGAAACCATAAGAAGATAAAACCAGGACAAAGAATGAGCAGATCGTGAGGAAACCAAGGGTTTACATTCCCACTACACTGTAAATGTCTTTAATGTACATTTTCCTGTACATCCTTGTGGTGCTGTGGCTCTCGGGTGAAAAATGGCACGAAAAGGAAGAGGAACCAGCTGTGTCCTGGAACAATGGGAGCAGCCCCTTCCTGTCTCTGAGCCCACAGCGTTATCACTGTACCTGCCCAAGTCCAAGACGTGTTCCTCCAAAACTACAGACATAAACCTCACTTTGTAGGACGTACACTAATGAACCCCATGTTCCTGCTCTCTCACTAAAGGTTCTTTCTTTAGTGTGCCTGTCCTGTGTTATAGTCTGTTCCATGGATCTGTTCTCACTCTCAGGTGCGGCAGGAACACAGAGCGGATAGACCCTCCTCTTCCTCGCACCCAGACCACATTCCTCAGATCCACAGCATCCTTTCTGAGAGCGATAGAAACCAAAAGGAAGGGAAAGGCCTGAGGCGCAGGAAGTGATGATGGTAAATGACCTGCTGCTCCGACTTCTAAAAAACAGACTACATCAGCTCCTTCACAACTGTCCATCAGACTTCAGGATAAACAGATTGATCCATAATCGATAAGCGTTGACTGCAGGCCTACTTATAAACTGCTCAAACGTGTCACTTCCAATGTCACTGCTGTTGTTGGCTGTAACTAACCCTTCAGCTGTTACACTTCCTGTTTACACAAGCACCTACAGGCCCACCAGGTTTCTCACAGTTTTCGGAGGTTAGGGTTTGGGTATCGATGACAAACAAGGAACAGATCCTCTTTTTACGGTCAAACAGGGCTGGACCGAGTAAAAAGGGAAACAGTAAGTCACACAACAGTGAGGAACGGCACTGGAGAGTATTTGAGGAGGTCAAAGAGTTCAAGAGTCAGGTTGGACCCATATTCTTTTTTTCAGTCAATATTAATATCCATTGTTTTATTGAATAAAATCACATTTATTAATTGTTATTATAAATGCACATTTACCCTAAACTTAAACTCCCATTGAACCTCATTAGTTCCTATTCTTTTCTTGGTTATAGATTTGGTTTTCAGAGAATGGTCGCTGAATTTCTTCGTGTTTTCTCACAGGCTTGTCGTGGGGCTCCTTTAGCAGAGCTCGATTCTTGTGTTCGGGATCGCAGCTCGCTGATGCTAGCTTGCTAACACTAGTTCTAGCTTGATGGTATTGAATGACTTGATGCGGCCTAACTTCACTATTGCATGTGTTGGAACATTCACTCCGTCTTCTTTTGACTCGTCCTGAGGCAGATGACGGCTCTAGCATTGGCAAAGAGCACTTGCCCAAAATGGAGCGCCTCTGCTTTTAGGTGCACTACGTCACAGGCACAAACAAACTAGTCAACAGAATATAATAATATAATATCGGTTCTACATCGCCAAATTTTCCTCATTGAGACGATAAATATTAATGCCGATAAAGGCTGTTGTCCATCTCAATACAAAAGACGCTGATAGCTACAGGTATTTGTACCTGGACAAACCAAATCAGTCAAAAGAAGCAGGTCCACTGGCCCAAAAGGACCACAGCTCACGTCCCACTGCAGGAATAAGATCTGCAGATGTAACTAAAGGTGGCAATAAAACCATACGACTCTCTCCACGATGATACAGCAACAGTATATTGCAGACATCTATTCACAATAAACCTGAGCCTAATCTTACACCCGACTGGTCTCTGAGGCAGGGTCTGCGTCAATGAGACTTGATAACCCATAACCCGATGTGTTTAAAGAGACGTTTCATCCACTTTAAAGCCCTCCATGTGCTGACAGTCAAATGAACCAATCAGATATTCTATAAAATATCTGCTCTGTGGTTCCACGTCTGGCACAGATCCGACCGGTCAATCCTTTTTGTGTCATGTCCAGCCCTTTAGAGCCACGTTATTTCTCCCATTAGGGTTCGCTGAGAGGCAGACAAACACATATCAACAATCATCCTCCTCATTCACCGCCTGTCAGACTAAAAGAATACATAAACACTCAACTTAACCCCGGCTTGCTTTCTTCTGGCCCTGAGTGGAAAGATATCAAAGAGTAGTAGCATCGTGTTAATGCCATTTGTCTGGAATAAACCGTCTATCACACGCTTTAAGTTTTAGTGACATGATGAAATCTATATTTGTACCACAAATATAGATGATACTGCAATATATGCCTTTAATAGTCACCTTTCCCTTCTGTGAATATACTTTTAAAACAAATTCTAATCTGGTGTTTGATTCCACGATGAGAAATGAAAGCAGACCGACAGGTTTGTTCAGTTTGGTCTGTCACCTTTCTCAGACACAACTAGAGTCACTTCTGCTTCGTCTGATGATGGCTGAAGACAGAAAGAGGAACAGAACAAAATGAGAAGAGACAGTGAAACAAAACCGAAATACTCCCACAAAACCAGGCAAAATCACAGTAAAAGACAACAGCACCACATTAAGATGATAAAAGTGCAGTGTTCAGTTCAGCTTGAGATGTTATCCAAAAGCAGTTCGACTCTTTTCCTGTTTTTCTCCAGGATGCTGCCTCGTCCTGAGCTGTTTTTGTCAGATTCATGATGAAACGAAGAGCCGTTAACATTTCAGAGCGTGTCGAGGCCTGTGCTGCTGCTGCTTGTGTGAAGCCGAACCGAGGCTCTGTGTTTGCATTTTTGCTCTCTGACTAAAGCCATGCCGTGTGCACAATGAGTGGCTTTCAGGAAAACATTTTTGTGTTGAAAATGATCTGTGTATCATGTTTTCTTCCTGCAGGTGGCTCTGAGCTGCTCTTTCATACAACACAGTTTTTAAATGACACCTTAGTTTAACTTTACATTTGTGTTACTTTTTTTATTTGGCAGCAGTTTGTGTTACACTCAAAGCAGTTTAGATTGGAATCCTTTTATTTTAAAGATGCAAATGAAAAAACCCATTGTGCATCACTCAGACACTACACTGTTCATATTTACCTCCATTTCCTGCCTCTTGACTAAAAAAGGTCATCTTGTTTGTGACTTTTTGTCGTCTTTAGTGTCTGCAGACTCTGTTTGAGCTGCTCTGGTGCTAGCAGCAGCATTAGCCACACACGTAAACAGAAAAACACAAAGAACAATGTTTTAGAGACAGACTCACTCATTTTAGATCAACGCAGCAGTTTACTGTAGCTGTGTTCAGTGAGGTCTGCAAAAATGTATTTAGGGATTCTTATCGAAAGTCCAGCCCTACAATCCGAAGTTTTCAAGCAACTCTAGCAACAAATATTGTCCTGTTGATAAAGCACTGAAAATATACTCCTTATTCTTAAGTATATCTGCCCTAAAAGAAGTTCAGCTGTAAGAGGCTGTATTCAACGTTAATATAGCAGCATCATCGTCTCGTTGTATAATCCCAGAGAGTCACACCTGCCACAAACCTGTAGTGTTAAGATGTCAGGATTATTGTAAATGAGGTTTTCTGTGAGTCTTTCACAGAGCGGTACCTCGGTCCTGAGCAGGCCTACATTCTTCAGAACTTTACAAGAGTCTGTGCTGCTCCTCTGTCTGACTCTGTGTTTGTATTTCACTAAAACCAATTCTCTGAGATTACATAAACCACATTTTCAAGTCTCCCTGAACATAAACAATGACTTTATAAAAAGAGACATGATGTCACCGGCCTTTTGAGTCCAACATCAGCTGATCCAGAGTCAACAAACTTTATATTATAGCCATGTTTAATATATGAACTACAGAGTAATAAAGCCCTGGGTTTTTAGGAGCATTTAAAATGACGGCACAATGCAAACGTTGGCCTGTAGCACAATCAAAACTCTTCACTCAGCTCGTATATGTCTGCCAGGTCAGCAGGGGTTACTTTCAATCCTGGGGTTTCCTGGAACCACTCGCTGTGTTAAACCAGCAGCCAATCACGTTCTGGGACTTGATTCTGGCACCACCAAACAGCGATATACCTCCGTCCACCAGGGGGCAGGCTCCAAAAGCAGAAATATAAAGAGAAACCCAATGGTGACTTTACAAGGGGGTAATTTTGTATTAATGTGTCCGTTTATGCTGGAAAACTATTGTTTTACTCCGCAGCTGAAAAGACTGGATGTAACCGCCATTTCTTTTATTCCCCTGTGCTAAGGACAATATCAGTGAATAGCAAAGGGCGGAAGTTGTCCATATTTAAACAGTGATTCTAAGACTTTACATTAGTGTTCAGTTTGGACGATCGCGCAGGTGCCTAAAACAAAACAAAAACACCTCCTGGTGTAAATGAACGGAAAAAACACAACAGGATCTTTTGTTTTTGGGCATCATGTGTAAAAAGTCTGGCCCCAGAGCTTTCTATTAAAGGAGACTTTCTTAAAACGTTCACTGAATGGATAAGTTTGAGATTGAAAACGAGAAACACAGGTGTTGAAGGAGGAGGAGAAAATGTTGAGCTGAAAGTGAAAAGAAGATTGTGCACAAGTGGCACAGCTGGTCGGAGCAACAGAGTACAGCGAGCTCAGAACTTTACCTTCAGAGTTAAACAGCAGACTGGTCTTTGGTCTTGTTGTGTATGTGCTGTTATTTCTGTGTTTCTCTTCACTTTGCATGAGTTTAGTGCAGTTTTGTGTTAAATGTCTCGTTAATGTTCACACACACTCACAGTTTCAAACAGAAAACCCAGGGACTTCCTTAATTCCACTGATCCAGACTAAGACTGTATCTAACCAGAAAAAAACACATCTAGAGTAGGATCAACTGGCTTTATGATGTAAGGGCAGATAACACAGCTCCCATCTAAAAATAAAAACATGAGCACAAACCTCAGGCACTGACAGACTCTGACCCCAGAAAGTAATTACTCATTACACATTAACACTGGCTCGTCCACTTCACCTGGCTTCACCTGGCTTCGTCTGGGAAGTGTCGGGGAATTCTACTGACCTATGATAAGCTTTTCATAAAATAACTTCCACTTTGCTTTAAGACACTGCCTACACTCAGCTTCAGAAGAATTCAAAAAGGCTGGTTTCCTTTCCAAGCCTTTCCTGAAGCACACTCAGAGACGGTAAAGAGGAGGTTACATAATGTGGTCCAGGTGGAACACGAGGACCCACATAAGGCTCTGAGCAGCTGATCACACACACAGCTGAGAGAAAGGATATAAGCAGCAGACGTTTGGAAAAGCTGTAGTAAGTTCATTAGGAGAATAAAGTGTTGTAACCGTGTGCTAACGAAGAGCCTCTTGACTTTTACACAGCATCATTCACAGTTTACTTTTTCTATCATCTTTATTTAGAGTCATACATTTCCAAACAGTGCTGTAAAGAGAAAAATGGGTAAAGTCCTCATTTGGCAGAATCAGAGGCTGTCCCAGGACAAGAGGCTCTGATACAGGTGTAAGTGCTGGAACCAGTCTAAACTCAACGTAATTATGTAATCAGTATCACAAAAATAAACTAACCTACTGTATATTCAAAGGCCAGACAAGTTAAATTAAATGATTACATCGTACCTCTGCCATAACCCCACCCTCTGGAACTCCCTCCCCCCTCCTCTGACTCACAGGAAACAGTTCAAAACTCACCTTTTAAAGAAATGTTACAACCTTTCATAACCTCCTCTGCAGTATGCATTTCTGTTTGTTGTTTTATTTGTCAAAAACAGGACATTCTGAAGACGTAAAGACCACAGACTCTGGGACACAAAAGCCAAGTTAAACGAGACTAAACACTGACAGTGCACTAATGTGTGTCCTTTTGAGAAAGTACCTGCTTAAAAAGTCAAAGAGGCTGTTCACAATGGACCACAAAGACAAATATACATATATATATGTTATAACTAAAACCCCGAGCCTTTATAGCTCTTCTTGTGTTATTCTCAAAACCTTGAAAAGCTGCAGCAGGTATTAGATCAACTCTGAACTCTGACCTGCTGTAAATGAGGCCAGCTACAGATACTTGAATGTCTATTTAAATGTTTGGTTTGAGGATGTCATTTCTGGCTCATTGTTTGTTTCAGCTACAGGCCACAGTGGTTTCTGAAGTCAGAGAGGCCTTGTGAGTTCTTATAAAAGTGTGTTTTTTTCTGGTCCCATCAGCAGACACACAAAACACAAAGACCTGTGTCATTGCTCCTGTCTGCTTCTCCAAACTGTGCTGCTGTAGAGAACAAGTGACCAATAGGAATCTCATAGACTTCCTTCACATAATAGCCTACATGTCTATCCCTTTAACTACAACCAAATCAAATCCGCCTACTCTTTCTTTTAAAGCAGCGGAAATGCCACTTCTATAAATAACTGCAGAATTCATCAGAGCCACGTTAAAAACAGAGTTTTTGGGAAGGGGGTGGGGGGGTTGAACTGAAGCCCTATGAAGCCCTACCTGCCTCCACCGTGTCTGTGAGGTCGTGGTTGGCCGCAGTCCGGGGAAACTCCTTCAGTTTCCGTGCGCTGAGGTTGAGTGCGCCGCTGGCCGCCGCCTCCTCCAGAGCCCGCTCCAAGCCGCGGCTCGGAGGCAGGTTCCCGCAGCCGAGGTGACTCTGGAGCGGGCTAGAGCCGAGCTGACAGACCGGGGGGCGAGCAGCAGCAGCAGCAGACTCCGGTCCTAACGTCGCCATAATAATCCTAGAGCCGCGGCGGGGTGTTCGGTCCCGGGGAAAGTGCGTGGGTTTGTGGCAGGACGCGCAGAAGCAGGAGGACAAACGGAGCTGTTTTTTCCCAGCGCCGCTCTGCTCCTCTGTGACTGATGTGGCCGCTCTGTCTCCTTCTCTGCGCCGCGTCAAGCTCCAGACACACAACACCAGCCCAACTGAGCTTCCGGTTTCAGAATAAGAGACTCGTCTGCGCTCATGAGCCGATGCTTTACTCCAGACCGGTCTTAAGAGCTGTCGCTGGAAGCCGCTGAACAAACTCAGAGCTGCAGTCAGAGTAGGTCCTGCATCCTTAACTAATGATCACTCCTTCAGTTGAACTCCAGTGAACAGCCAATAGCAAACAACCTGGAGGAAAAGGGGGCGGGACTATTTCTGATGAGAAAGAGGAACAAACTTGAGTAAGAAAAAAGATAATTGTATAAAATTCATTTTAATTATTTTGAAAAAGAATGAATTTAAAAACATTTGACACATTCTTTATAAAACTTCAAAGATATAATGGCGGCAAAAATATATATAAAAACAGCTTTCAAAGTGTAATTACTGTTCTCTACATTGTTTTTGTGCAGCGTGTAATAAAGAAGGTTGTATTCTCTGAACTAAAAGAAAAGAAAAGGTGAGGCCAAGAACCACAGGATTATTTGACCCAGTTTTGGTCTATGCCAATAAAACATACTTTGTTTTGTATCTTCTGAAGCTCTTAACTCTATTGTTTTGAAGGCTTCCTTGTTCCGTTTCCTGTGTTGTTCTATTAGTCTGCTTCACTGCGCCTGCGCACTGAGCTGTTCCCGCTGCAGGCGTTAAACACAGCAGCGGTGGTAACCTGTTTAACAGCGACACCTGCTGGTGAAATAAAACATCTGTGAGTTTTTAAAAGACAACTAAGATTACAAAACACAGTTCCTCTTGTTATTTTGAGTCTTTCTCGTGCGTTAGTCCACGTCAGGTTCAGGGGAACTGGGAGGAAACAGTCAAGAGCTGTCATCAGTTCTTTTGGTGTCCTGTGTGTTTTTGGACAGAAGTAGAGGAGACTCCTTTCATTACGTAACACGGGCTTGAATCAGCAGATAAACTGTACAGATCTGATACTCACAGATAAACACTGGTCCATTCAGTCGAGCCGTGGTCCTCGGTCAGCTCTGGGCCCTGGGTCGAGCAGTCAGGGTTTTTAACGTTAAAACTGAATATAGACTTCCATCTTGTGCTTGTGCTAAATTTATGAAATGTGTGCTTATAAAATTCTGTGTTATTTCTTGTTCTGTGTCTATGTTTTTAAAGGAAGCAATGGTCTGTGAAGGTTCTCATTCATCCAGGTCGTCTTGAAGACTGAGCCATATCTCTAGAGGGAAACCAAACCTGATTGGACCAGATTGTTCTGGTCTCACAGTCGTTAACTCTGAAAGGACAGTGTAACTCTGATGTGAGAGTCGTTGTTTTAGGCTGAGGCTCTATTGATTTAGGTTTCAAAACACTGTTATAAATAGCTCTCTTACAGTTGATCTCAAAAGTCTCTTGGAATTAGAGACAAGACATTTAGACAGACGAGACCATTTTTTTGTATAGGCCAACAGCTGCCTCAAAGGGCTTAACAGACTGCACTAGACAACCTCCCCTGTCTTTAGACCCTCCATCAGGGTGAGGAAGAACTCCAAAAAAACCCAGCCGGGAAAAAAAGAGAAACCTCAGGGAGAAGCACAGAAGGAGGGATCCACTCCCAGGACGGACAGGCCGTGCAAGAATGTGTCCAGGACAGTTGAAAAAATACAGATAAATACGGTTGAGTGTGTACCTACAGCTACAGCCAGTGTAAACCTAACACTATGATCATCAGTCTCTCCATAAAAGGTGAAGACGAACGTCCAGATGCTTTTTTTTTCTCAAATGAGGCAATGTTTTTAAGCAACGTTGCCAAGTAATGATACAAAGTGAAATTGGCAAATCTGTGAAAAGGGATGTGGCATTATTAGCCCTCTGTTGAGACAGACAGTTAGTGTTTGTGGTAAAAGAGAGAGATACATATGTAATATTTACATGTTTTAACTTTTCAATAGGTACGTAAACTTATTCTAGAACAGTTTTGGACAGGTTTTAATTCAATTGTAACTGGTTTAAAACTGATTAATGCTACTGGACTTTCTTTTCCATTTGATTTTGTTGGAACGGTATCTGTGTTGAAGCCCAGCCCTTTGTCCTGGTCGGGGGACGGGCGGAGGGTGGTCTGGACTCATGAAGCCCCCCTAACGTCGCCGACCAACGGGCTCTGGTGAAGCAAAGGACTCTGTCAGCAGACGACTCAAGGTGAAGCAACAGGAAAAGTATATAGAGTCCTTCTTTACTTTCTGTAGAAAAAAATAATAATTATATTGTGGTACTAGGATTACTTTATTAATAATATTTTCTCCCAACATTGTCCCCCACTTCATAAAGTTTAGTCAGAGTTAAAATGATAAAAGTAAAAACACTGTAAAGCCCATTACAAGCAGATTCTAAAGGTTAAAGAAGTTTACAATAAAAGCACTAACTCTGGATAAGTCCTGTTAGAATTGTTGTTCTGTTGAAGTAAGCACCGAGAGCAGAGCCACAAAAGCCACAGTTACATCAGGAAGTGCTCACTGCCAACAGTCTCTCTTCCTTTTCCTTTTCTGCAGCTCAGCTTTGGGCATTAAAGTGTCTTTTTACAGACGTCCCCTCAGCCTCTGACACAGCTCTGAGATAAAGGATGGTGAGTTCTTTTAATCACTTCAGTTCCTCTCGTTAGCTTTCATTCAGACCTGTTCTCTCTTCTAGTTTTCACCGAGTTTGAAATAAGAGCGTTTTGAGTAATCACAGGGACTTCTGCTCTCAAACAGGAAGCTCTCGGTTTCAAGGGAAATTAATACTAAACTTAAGTTTCATGTTTTGTCTTGTTGTTGGTCGATTTTCTTGGTGCAGTGCAACAAAATGTCTTTGAGCAGAGCGAGTGTGAAAAGGTTTATACAAGTCAAAAGTCAGAGGTTGTGAATGAATCAGGTTGAAATACTTTTATTTATTTATCTGAGTTAACTTGAGAGCTGCTCATTGTTTAACAGAAAAATATCTGCAGTAAAAGTTATTCTAATTTCCTGCAGCATTGACACTTTTCAGTTTATTTAGTCTTTCTTAATAAAAGCACCTGAACAGAAAGGCTTTTGGAAAAGTAAAGCCAGAGTGTATTATAGAGAGTCCTTCTTCGTCTCACATCTTAAGGTCTTAAGTTCGATGCAGCCCTGGGACCGTCGTGTTTTTAATAAAGAATAATAACTTTACAGTTAAGTGCTTTTCACAGATCCGTAAAAACATGAGGAAAATAATTACAACACCCACAACTGGCAATGAAACATAAAAGAGTGATCAAACAGAAAGTGCAGCAAAATTGACAAATAAAATATATAGAACATCATTTAGATTTATATAAAAACACTTTTCTGTAAAAGTATGCCTTTAAATGGTATTTTAAGAGTCCCCCCACTTTAGGGCTTGACACAAAGCAAATGATGGCAAAGATCTCATGCTCATCTTAGATATTTAGATTTACTCCAATGTCTGTGATTTAAAATAATGTTTGAGCTGCAGCTGCTTTAATCTAAAGGGATATTCATCAAAATATAGTTGTTTTTTTAGGCTGAGATGTTTTTGAGGTTATTTTGCTGTTTTCCTTCTGGGAAATCTCACAAGTGTTCCCTTCATTTTGACCAGAATTAGTCAAATACACCTTGTAGTTACAGAGATAGAGCCAATTTACTGTGGACATGTCCTTTTCGAGCAGACACACCAAAAAACAGGCTTGAGTTTAAAGGAATACATCCCTAAACCTGACTATTCCCTCTCCCTCCTCTGAACGTCTCTGTGAACCTCTCCTGAACCTCTGAGCTGAGCCGTCCCTCTGATCCTGTCCTGGTCACTCCCAAAGAGAACGCTCCAGCTCAACTGAAATAACGCCTGAACATGTGTTCTCATCAGGCACTAGATTCTCCAAAGCCTCCGAACACAGCCAAAGGTTTCTCTGGAAGCATAACATACCCCTCGAACACCAGACTTAAACTCTTTTGTGTTGTGTTTCTTGGGACAGCCATGACCTCTAGTTCCCGCAGATCCACAGGGGTCAGCTCGAGTCTGGATCCTCTGACTCCGACAGGTCAGTTCCAAAAGAGCTGATCATAAATACGCAACCTCTTTATGTTGAGCAAAGTAAATATCTGTCTGCTTCTCTTCAGAGTCGTCTCACACAGGACCCCTCCCACTTCTTCTCCTGTCGCCTCCAACTTCAGCCGAGACGATAGAAGAAGAGCCCACAGTGGCTCAGCGGCTGAGTCCAGAGACTGATGAAGGACTGGACCTAGACTTTCATCTTCCCCGGAGCAGCCCAGTGATCTCCAGACGACAGAGACCTCTGTCCTGGCACCAACGGTCAACCACCAGGTACTGAGACGGGGAAAAGACACCAGTGAAAAGTCCAGGCCTACACTTGTTTTTTCCCTGTTGGTTTATGTCCAAAGGCAGTTGGTACCTGGAAGTCCAAAACCACAGAGACCATTCTTTTGTACAGAACTGAAGAATTAGGAAGGAAGGACAAAATTTGGGAAAATCTATTTCATTAAAAGACAAGAGATCGTAGAAGAAGGCTCCTCAGGTTGTTCTTATACTGCAGCACTATCACAGACTGTCCCGTCTCAGTCTGTTTCTGTGATTTGTCCCGACAGCTCTGACTGTGGTGAACAGGGTGAGCCTCTGACAATGAAGAGTGTGGAGGCTCTGAGCACGTGTCAGAGCCCTGCTTCAGTTTGTGAACAACAGGAAACCACAAGGGACTCAGGTCAGACACAGTCACGAACAATCACAATTTATTATAACGGCATGATGTCAGATATTTTGTTTCACTCATTTTAACGCAATAAAATAAAACGTAATAACATTTATCTAACATAATGGAAACCCCTTTTATTCTGCATCTACGACCCGATCACATTTTACCACAGAGTACAGTGAATAGACTCAAGGACACAGTTCACTTTTAAGAATTAAAGAAGACCATAAACCTTTTATATATAATGCCTTTAAAATAAAAATGTATGTGACTTACGTGTCAACAGAAAACAGAAAAGAGAGAAGCCCCAGTGTTTCACCAAAGATCTCCGCAGACATCTTTAAATCGGCGTGTGAACTGGAAAAGGTGTGTTAGTATGTTTAATCTGTTACAAACTACATCAGGCACTGCTTCCTGCTCGGGAATCATGCTCGCGGGCTTTTTTCATTAGAGATGCTAGATTTTGGAAAGATTGATACCGTTTGAAGCATGTGGTTTAGTGGATTTACTGCAGAATATTGAAGGTAAAAGAAAAATATATGCACTGTAAAAGGATTAATAAAAAATGTTAAATATTTGACAGGCCGGATTAAACAGCCCAATGGGCCGCATGTGGGCCCCTGGACCTTAGTTTGCCCAACACTCCTCTAGTGTAATGTCGTCTGCAGGAAAATGTGCACTTCATCATGGTGGACCTGGTGCTGGAGGTTTTGGAAGGAGCCAAATGGACTCTGAGCCTCGAGGAGATGATGGACCTGCAGTCAGGCCCAGAAACAGACTCTAACAGGTGTTCAAAGAGAGACTCGAGCTCGGACTGCAGTGAGGAGCAACTCCAACACACAGAGCAGAGGAAAGAAGAGTGTGAAACACATCATGAAGAGGCTGGAGACCAACTGAAGACACTCTCTGTTTTCTCCACTGACAGTGTGTTCGAAGGTAAAATGAAGAGTGTGGATTATAAATGACTCTGTTGTAAGTGTTTCTGGTTTAAAACAGTCAGTGTTGAACAGCGCTCGCTTTGTGAAATAAAACATTTATTGTCTACATTACATTAAACACTAGCACATCCAAGTTTATAACAACCGGCTTGCACCAAAGACTGCCCCAAACGAAACCGTGCTGAGCTGACGGGTACGGGGGGCTGTAGTGGAGGGGCTGTCCCGAGAAGCATGTACAGCATGGAACAGTATTTATTTTCTCTGTTTTGTTCAGTATTTATTTTCTCTGTTTTGTGTTCTAGACTTTACAAAAGCCAGCACATCAACACAAGACTTTACCACAAAGTAAGAAGAACACAAAGACATGAAATAAATCCAGAAGTGTCAGTTCCAGTCAGTCCTAATGAAGCAGAACATGTGTTTGTGGAGGTGTATGCTCTGAGAAGTCAAAGTCTTGTGTCTGGATCAGTGCAGAGTGCCTGGCGCAGCAGCTGGTGCTGGATTTCAGGAGGAGCTGGCTGCCTTCCCATAAGCCTCGGCGAGGGAGGAGTAGTCTGCGCAGCTCACTACAAGAGGTCAGGAGGTCACTGTAGTTCTTTCAGAGTCATAGAGATAGTTCCAGTGGATGTCAGTGTTGATGATGTTGTGCAGTTGCCTGGAGCTGAGGCTGTGGTGGGCAGCAGCAGTGGAGACCTCAAAGACCAGATCCGACTCAGGACCAGGATGAGAGGGTCTCTGAACTGGACTCCACCGCATTTCCAGATCATCCTCACAGTACAGCCACATAACAGGTCACTACAGTGTCCCCTGAGTGTCCCCTGAGTGTCCCCTCAGTGTCTCCTGAGTGTCCCCTCAATGTCTCCTCAGTGTCCCCTCAGTGTCCCCTGAGTGTGCCCTCAATGTCTCCTCAGTGTCCCCTCAGTGTCTCCTGAGTGTCCCCTCAATATCTCCTCAGTGTCCCCTGAGTGTCCTCTGAGTGTCCCCTGAGTGTCTCCTTTGTGTCCCCTCAGTGTCCCATCAGTGTCTCCGCTGTGTCTCCTCTGTGTCCCTTCAGTGTCCCATCAGTGTCCCCTCAGTGTCTCCTCTGTGTCTCCTCAGTGTCCCATGAGTGTCCCATCAGTGTCTCCTCTGTGTCCCCTCAGTGTCTCCTCAGTGTCTCCTCTGTGTCCCCTCAGTGTCCCCTCAGTGTCTCCTCAGTGTCCCATCAGTGTCCCCTCAGTGTCCCCTCGTGGTCTCCTCTGTGTCTCCTCAGTGTCCCCTGAGTGTCCCATCAGTGTCCCCTGAGTGTCCCCTGAGTGTCCCCTCAGTGTCTCCTCAGTGTCCCCTGAGTGTCTCCTCAGTGTCCCATCAGTGTCCCCCTCAGTGTCCCATCTGTGTCCCCTCAGTGTCTCCTTTGTGTCCCCTCAGTGTCCCATCAGTGTCCCCTCAGTGTCCCCTCAGTGTCCCCTGAGTGTCCCCTCAGTGTCTCCTCAGTGTCCCATCAGTGTCCCCCTCAGTGTCCCATCTGTGTCCCCTCAGTGTCTCCTTTGTGTCCCCTCAGTGTCCCCTCAGTGTCCCCTCAGTGTCCCCTCAGTGTCCCCTCAGTGTCCCCTCAGTGTCCCCTCAGTGTCCCCTGAGTGTCCCCTCAGTGTCTCCTCAGTGTCCCATCAGTGTCCCCCTCAGTGTCCCATCTGTGTCCCCTCAGTGTCTCCTTTGTGTCCCCTCAGTGTCCCATCAGTGTCCCCTCAGTGTCCCCTCAGTGTCCCCTCAGTGTCCCCTCAGTGTCCCCTGAGTGTCTCCTCAGTGTCCCATCAGTGTCCCCCTCAGTGTCCCATCTGTGTCCCCTCAGTGTCTCCTTTGTGTCCCCTCAGTGTCCCATCAGTGTCCCCTCAGTGTCCCCTCAGTGTCCCCTCAGTGTCCCCTCAGTGTCCCCTCAGTGTCCCATCAGTGTCCCCTCAGTGTCCCCTCAGTGTCCCCTCAGTGTCTCCTTTGTGTCCCCTCAGTGTCCCATCAGTGTCCCCTCAGTGTCCCCTCTGTGTCTCCTCAGTGTCCCCTCAGTGTCTCCTCAGTGTCCACTGCAGAGGAAATGTAAAGTAACTGTAAAATTTGCTCTAAAAGTCAAAAAAGGAAAAATGTCAGTGAGAAAATATTAGAAAATCAACATGGCTCAACAAGTATTTTATGTACTTATACTTGTAAAAAATGTTTTTAATATCCCCTTCTGGCTTTTCTAAGAACCTGGATGTGTTTTTGTATCAGACGCAGTGAGGTGGTGGCGTTGCAGCAGTTCCTCTGTGCAGGCTGTGGCACCGAGGTGGAGCCCCGTGAGTGTCACAAACACATTTAAAATCATACAAAACAAAAACGACAAAAGACAGAAAGTCTCCACACACAGTTAAAATAAAGACACACTACAGTTTCAGAGTCTCTCTCAGTCCAAAGGTGTAAACAGAATAAAGGCAGAGGTGTTGTATTAATAAATGAATACTCTTCTGTATCTCTGCATCAGGATACATCAAGAAACTGCGTTATTGTGAATACCTCGGCAGGTCAGTGAAACTTTTCTATTGTATAAGACAGTATTATAATACGAACTGAAAACATTACGCTTTTTGACAGCCCTAAATGTAATGGTTTATTATTTGTCAGGTATTTCTGCGACTGCTGCCACAGCGGCTCTGACGCTGTGATTCCTGCTCGAGTGCTGTCCTCCTGGGATTTTAACAGGTAACACACATTAATAATTCAAATGATGCAATAATGTTGTTCCCAGTGATGCAAGGCCATTACAGTGGGTCATAATGCAACCAGGAGTAGACATAAGGACAACTACTTTAATGCAAACTTGTACAGACCATTTGATTCAGAATCGTTTCAGGCCCGGGGCATGCACCTGTTTTTAAAAGAGGCACAACAATAGTATTACATTTATTTTTGATGGATTTGATGAATTACAGACTTGGAATCCTTATAGAATTTAAAAAAGTGTTTTGTGTCACGTTATGACTGCTTTAAATTCAGGTTTCCAGTGAGTGACTTCTCCAAACAGCTCCTGGACTCAGTTTGGCTCGAGCCTCTGTTCGACCTGACGTCTGTGGGATCATCACTGTTCAGTCAGGTCAAAGAGCTGCACCGCTTCAGGGTGCGTCCCACTGGACCCCACTTTTTTGTTTTTTGTGGCGCTCATTTTATAAATAAAAGTAAAAAATGCATTTTGATTTTGATTCTTCAAAACATGTTTGCATCTTATATAATTGTTAAAATTCCAGCAGATGTAAAATCTATTTTTTCAGTCATGTTAAAAAAAACATAAAACATATTTATTTTGTAGTGAAGCTCCGCCCTCTTGTTCAATCGGCTCGGGCTGCTTCTTGTTTCAGGAGCTGCAGAAGCAGCTGCTGGGAATCAAGAAGCTGCTGATGAGGTGCAGATTTTCTGAAAGGTAGGTCGACAGAAAACAGGTGGAACCCACTTTTTCCAAATTTAACAACATTAGAATTATAGAGGTTATAGCTCTTTTAAATGTACACATTATACACTGCCACATCACACGCTCTTGTTTTTGTCTCAGGGCGTTGAAGGAGTTTGAGCAGCTTCCTGGACACCTGAGCGAGCGGCCTCACCTGTTCTCTCTGGACGACCTGCAGAAAGTGAAGAAGGGGCTCCTCGTGGCTCAGACCAGAACCGTGTTACAGTCTGTTCTACAGCATGTCCAACACTGTCAGGTCTGTGGCACATCCACTCTATTTTATTTTGAAATGGAGTTTCTTTTTTTTAAAGGGAAACCAAAACTTCTTTGCCCACAATGCAAGGCCATATTCAGACCATTTATTTGATCTTTTTCAGATGTGTGTCGCTCAGGGATTTATCTGTGAACACTGCAAAGACAAAGACCTCATCTTTTCTTTTCAGAAGGACGTCTGTAAACGCTGTCAAGGTGAGCAATCTCAAAAACAATTTACTCTAATTCTTGTAAATTAAATAAATCTGTAATAAAATAGTGACTTGATTTTCTTTTAGGGTGCCAGAGGTACTTCCACAGGCACTGTTTAGTGGAAATGAAGTGTTTAAAATGTTCATACACCAGATTGAAAATAAAACATCAGGAAGGATCCAGAAAGTGAGCTGCTTGAACAAATGGACTTAACTTTCACAAACAAAATACCTTTTGTAGAGGTGGATCCATGAAGAGTTCCAGAGACGGACTGATGTTTGCTTCAGTGTTGTGAGCTGCTAATATTTAAGAAATAGACAAATAAAACCCAGGAACCAGGGTTTGACGTCTATATCTTGAGTTTCCTCCACATCTTTCCCTCTCTCCACCTCTTTTTCTGTCCAGCCACTGTCACAAAAGTACAAGAACAAATTCCAAGTAATCTTTTTCATTTTTTTTTTTTTTTGCTGTGTAAGCATCTCAACCAAAACAAAACTGTTCATGGACAAAACAAAATGAGCATAAACCGGGAGCACTGAGAATGTACACTGCCTTTTTAGCATTAAGGCCCGACATCGCCCTCTAGTGTGTTTCTGGAGAAAGGCCCATGTTTTTAAATGTTTGGTGCCGTTTCAAACACACAGTGGACCCACGTAAACAGATTGTTTTCTGTTCTGGTCTGTACAAACTGAGCAGACTACAAATGTGAACACAATCTTACTCAGGCTCCTCTTCCTTTCGCTTCATGCTGTTTTCATCAGCACTAACTTCTGTCTCTCACACAGCTATGTCTCAAGATATAACTCAGTCTGAGCTCTTTATTTATTTTTCTTTTGTGCTGAATTTAATGCCATCGATCACACATGAGCCTGAACAGAAAAAACAACACTCAGGACTCATGATGCTGATTGCTAAATGTCAAACTGTGACCATTTCTATGACAGAAGCTCAATAAACTTGTGCAGTCATTGTATAAATAGAACCAGTTCTCAGTTTCTCCTCATGAGTACTTTTCGGGAAGTAAATACAGACACTAAAGATGGAAGTGTTTGTTTTTTTTTTTTTTTTTTGTGAGAAAGTCAAGCATTTGTTTCCTTTGACAGAGATAATTGAGAAAGATTTGAGTGGGCTTTAAAACGAGAAAAAACACTGCTGTCAAGGGAAGTATAATGAGTCACCGAATCGCTCATTCATCAAGTTTTCTGTGCTTTTCTTCCCCTCAATCTACTTTTAGAACATTTACAATTCTCCTCTTGTTTCCAGGTGTAGCCCTTTCACCTTGATTGGTCACATGCTTTACGCTCTTATCATAATAATTCATGGACTGATTATCTGCAGCGTGTTGGTATTATCTTTATTTGCTCGGAGAAGGTGGAGCGGGGACCTTTGTGCTCTCCTCTGGTTTCTCTGAGGGTCACATGACCTGCCGCTCAGCAACAATGCTTCTCGTGGAAACAGGACTTTAATGAGGTCATGTGACTCATTGTCTAAGGGAATATGACACATCAAAACTCAGGTTTCAAAGGTCTGGAACGAAGAGGAGCCAGATATGTCCAGACAAAATATATTTAAGCCTAAAGAGAGAAACACTGGATTAAAAAAACGCTTCATGAACGTTGGCCAGGGTAACGCTTTACTATAAACTATTTACAATGATTAATAATTACTATGGGCGTTCACTGGTACAATTAGAGATTACCTCCAAAATCTTGTTGATTATAATGATAATGTTATGATAACATTTATTTAGCTGCTGGTTTCATTCATTCATAGGTTACCCCGAGGTTACTCTGGTCAATGACTTATTATCACAGCCCACACATGTTATTATAAAACAGTTTGTAGATTTGAGATTTTATTAAAGTTAACTGTAGTATATATATTAGGTTAAATAGTACTATAAGTGTATAGCACTATATCTATATATATATATATATATATATATATATATATATATATATAGATATAGTGTATATATATATATATATATATATATATATATATATATATATATATATATATATATATATATATATATATATATATATATATATATATATATATATATATATATATATATATATATAGGCTATAAGAGAATGTAGAGCTTATATTAAATGACTCTGTAACAGTATATATATATATATATATATATATATATATATATATATATATATATATATATATATATATATATATATATATATATATATATATATATATATATATATATATATATATATAGGCTATAAGAGAATGTAGAGCTTATATTAAATGACTCTGTAACAGTAGAACCCATGTTTAAATGGATATAGGCTAGTAACCGGAAGACTAGAATTAACTCTAGGAGGGAGCAACAGAGCCTGACAAATTCAGGTTTTAGCTTTGGACCTGTAAATTAAATACAATTCACAGACAACGTGTAACAATAGTGTAAAAGAAGAGCTCAATGCAAAAACATACAGTCAATAGAATATCAATGATCAGATTAACTAACCGGTATAAAGACTCGCTACACCTGACGTTTGTCCACAGTTCACAGTTTGTTAGTTCATAAGTGTGTAAGTCAGTAAGTGTGACTGAATGCATGTGGGTTGGTGGCAATAACAAAATGAGTGGGGGATGAATAGTTTGATTTTGTGGAATACAAGGAGCCCCCTACTGGCCCAGAAAGGAATAGTCGATTCTTGACTTTGACACCACGTGACACCATGACACAGCCAAAAGTGGCACAATGATTGGTCACACTAAGTCATGACTTAGTGTGACCGATCGTTGTGCCTATCTCGCCAGAAAAGACAACATACTGAACGAGAGACTCAGGATTTGTCACCTGGGTTACATCACTGTCAAAAATGTAGTTTAAAACACGCACCAAAAGTTAAAGCAGTTACATCTGTTCACATGCCCGTACCCCAGTTATTTCATTCACCACGTTCCCAGCAGCAGAAAATAGCCAGATAAACATGTTCAGACTTTGACCGGAGTGTCCCTGCGCAGGACGAGGAACGACGAAAAACTCAGCATCCTTCAGCAACCTATAACCAGAAGGTTGGCAGTTCGATTCCCGCTCTCCCTAGTTTATACTGTCTTTGTGTCCTTGGGCAAGACATTTACCCCCCACCCCGGCCTCTAGTGTCTGAATGTGAGAGAATGTTTGGAGGCTCCACCACGTCACCACCTCCAGTGAGTGACTGTGGAGTGAATGGACTCTGTAAAGCGCTTTGAGAGACTTGAAAAGTGCTAAATAAATCCCAGCCATTATTATCAGTGTTTGTCTTGAACACACAGATATGTCAGCTTTTTGGAGCTATATGAAAGTTTGTGTTCTTTTGGATGTGTGTCGCTCGAATGAGTTAGAACAAGCTCAGAAACCATTTGTGCAGATGAGCTTACTTTTCTTGAACATTAACTGCATTTTCAAATTGCTCAATGATGCTGTTAATCAAAAACATGCATCTAAAGGGATTTTTCTTAAACTCTTTGCAAAATGTATCAGTTTACCTTTAACCTTTCAAATATAAAGGAAAAAATGAAGCTTTTTTCAACAATACGCTTGACTTCCAGCAACTGAATAAAAAGCCAAATGAATAAAAAACAGCATGGTTCTTTGGAAATTTTAATAATCCACCCATTCATCCAACACAAATGGTGGCTTGTTTCCACAAATAGTAGCAGGCAGAGAATAATATCATATGATTAAGAAAAAACAGTAGTAACCAAGGGCATAAATAAGTCTGAGGTTGTGTTTAATAAAGGTGTGTGTCTGTATCTGAGAACCCATAACGGCTGTGTGTTTCACTCCAACACACACACACAGAGCTAAAAACCTCCAACGGGGTGATAGCACTGCCCCAGAGGCTGATGGGATGTCCCTGCTGCATCTGTGGGTGTGGTTTTATAAATGGAGTCGCTGGAGGCTGGTGTCAAGTCCACATCTCTCTGACTCTGGTTTATCTGCAAGAGTTTAAAGTGTTCAGGATCCACTTTGATCTGAAAATGTACGGACACAACCAAGGTACGTGCAAGACTTTTATTATGGTTTATGGTCTAATATAAGTAAGGTTAGACTAAAGTAAATATTTATTTAATGAAAATAAAACTGTGATAAGGAAATTAAAATATTTAAATGTAGGTTTTATGAAAGGGTAATTAGGATGTACATTTTATGATTGAGGATAAAAACTTAAATTTTACGCAGCAAATGCATCATTGTCCTACAGACGTTACATTAAGACACTAAGATACTAACAGCTTTCCTCGGGCAAAATGTCCATAACTTTCGTTAACTTTCTCAACACTTCTATTAAAGCTGTGGACCCTTGTGCACGTAACACTATTTATGCACTTTGTGGAAGTGCTTAGGGCGTCTACTGTGAGGATTGGGATGACAGATATGATGTGTCAGGTTACACAGAGAACAGGCTCCAGTGCCTGAAAAACAAACAGACCAACGTGAAACACACATAAATATTACAACAGTGCATTCACAAGATGTTTAACAAGGCAGATATTGTTGCAGGATATAATTTCAGGTTATGCAGCTTTAATTAACTGTGTGTGTGTTTAGGAAACCAGTACCCAGGTTACCCCGGGGGGTATCCACCTCAGGGACAAGGACAAGGGGGGTTCCCTCCACAATATTCTCCAGGCACCGCCCCAGGACACCCCCCTAATGCCCAAGGGCCCCTCCCAGGACAGCCTGGGTACGGAACAAGGCCTGGGTATGGACCTGGGCCTGGGTACGGACCTGGAGGATGTCCCGGCCAGGGTCATGGGCACGGTCACGAGCATGAGCACGGGCACGAGCACGGGCACGAGCACGGTCACGGGCACGAGCACAGTCACGGGCACGGGCACGAGCATGGGCATGAGCACGGGCACGGTCACGGTCACGAGCACGGTCACGGACATGAACACGGACATCACGGACACAAGAAGCATAAGCACAAGCACGACCACAAACACGACAGCTGCCACAAGAAAGGAGAGGACGGTCACGGGGTAAGAGTCTGGACTCTAGGAATGATCAGGAAACACAGAAAACATGTGTCCAATACAATCAAATGATAAAATCACCACAGATCTTCACAGCTTTTATTTATTGTTCCCATACTTTTGATTTTATTGTCTTCATAGATGTCAGTAAAGTTCCTCAGACATCAGGTCATATTAAACTAAAGTGAAGCAGAGGAAGGCATTTGCATTTGTCTTTGACAGTTTTCCAGTGACTTGTTGGTCCCAGCATTGCACAAAACATAATATGTTCCTTGTTGGTCATAGCCAGGTGGTTAACAGGTTATAAGTTATTCATGAGGTGTTGTATGACTTTTGAATAAATAAAAGGATATGGAGCTGTGATTGTCAAAGACTAATTTACACTAAAGATTATCTCTGTGGCCTTTAAAAGGCTGATAAAAGGCTGTAGTGTTAAAGTCAAGTGTGGAGTGACTAAATGTTACCACTGCCCTTTGTTTAACGTGATGGAAGAGCTTTTTTATATATTAATTATAACTAATCATTTAAACAAGCAATGTTTAAATTCACTGTTGAACTTAAAAAGCAGTCTTATGTATAAAAATAATATGTGATTCTTTAAATACAATACAAAATATTAGAACAAAGACAAAGTCAAAACAGTTGATAAATAAAATCAACCACACAATTTAAAAACAGCCGTATAAAGTCCCGAGCTGACAAACTGAGCACTGCTGTGAAAGAAGCACGTCCTGTGTCTTTAGTTAAACCCTCAGTCTTGGTTTCAAGCTCATGATTATTTCACTGAACTTTGACCTATCATTCATATATTCATCCGTGTTTGCCACCTGAGGTTTACACACTGCATCTTTATTATTTCCACTTAAATTATATTTTCTGTCTGTTGTCTCTTGCTGCAGTCGTCCAGCAGCTCCTGCAGCAGCGAGTCCGACTGAAGATCCCTGTCGAACCCAACCTGGACCTGAAAAATTCACCAAACATCAATCAACATTTAGCTTCTTCTCTCAGGCTTGAAAAGTACCAGTCCTGTTTGTTTAGCATTAGTATTTTTTTCATTTGTTTTTTCTTTCTTTCTTTTCACAGCTTTCTTACTCACATTTATGAACAATCGTGTTTGTAAGATTTGCATAATAAACATTAATGAATAGTGTATTTTATTGTGTTCTCTTTGCACACACCATGAAGCCATGCAGTGCTCTTTCTAATCTCTCTTTAAGGGCCACTCCATTACTGTTGATATGACTGTCATACTCTTTATTCAACTCTGGCTACACATATTAACTAAAATAAATAATGTGAGTAAACTGTACCAAAAAGACTGGCTGTACTAAAGGTAACTTTGGAGTTTTAGTCGACACAAAAACAGAGCACAGCCATAATGTACCTCCAGTAAGACATTCATTCTCCTCAAATATACTTTAATATTCCAATATACAATCATGACCTAACTTTGCTTACTTTAAGAATTTTATAAATTATATAACAAAAATGATATTACTCTCTCCCTTTTAATTAAAGTGTTAAAGTCAGCTCAAATGGACTCTAATTGCTGCAAAAGTTTACCTGCACTGAATCATTTCTAATGCAGCACAGTTGTAAAACTATAGTTACTTGAGTAAATGTAGGTTTTACAGTGGAATACAGAAGCAGAATTAAAATAAAATACATATACGAATACTACTATATATTATATAAAGTTAGTATGTGTGCGCGCACAACGATTGAAGCCGAATTCATGCGTCCCGCAATTTGAGACCTTGTCACACATAATCAATGCTTGCTCCAAAAAAAGTCGGTCGCTCTATACCAGCGGTCCCTAACCCCCGGGCCGCGTACCCGTACCGGTCTGTGGGTCATTTGGTATCGGGCCGCAGAGAAAGAATAAACAACATACATTATTTCCGTTTTATTTATTATCTGAGCCTGAACGATGTTTTACTTTGAAAAATAATCGGATTTCCTCTGTTACATCCGTCTATGACTCACTCTTGACGCTGGTCGCGGTCACGTGATACGTTGCCGCTAAAATTAAACCCCAAAGCTAACGTTAGCAACATGAGAAAAAACTAACGTCTTTGTAAAGTTTCTTCTCAAAGAGGAAAATACCCCGTGAGGAAACAGAAGAAGAGCATACGACTTCCAAGACAAAGTAAGTGACATTTAACAGACATTACCAAGAGTCCTACTTAAAATATAAATTTATAGCGACAATTCCCACGCACCAAACCCACTCTGCAGAGTAATGAGGCAAAAAAAATGAGGCCTTCAAAACTGCTTAATATAAACTTAACGTTTATTAATATGTTTAGAAAATATTACAGTTCTTATAGCTTGTATCATTTTATTTTGTGTATTTATCCGCCACACCTTAAAGGCCGGTCCGTGAAAATATTGTCTGACATTGAACTGGTGGCACATAAAAGGTTGGCTGCTCTTTACCATGGAGCTCCGTACTTATACGTCTCGCTCCGTATTCGCTCCAGGGTATTTTTTTAATTTTTTTTTTTTTTTTTTTGCATGTGGTGTAAAACGAATACGCAGTACTAAGAGAAGAACATCCATACTTTATTGGAATTTTGAACATCCCCAAACCCCTCCGTCTCCTGAAGTGGTTTGGTCCTGGGACTCCTGGCTCGTGATTGGTAATTGAGCGATAGTAGAGCGTTTCGGAGCGGGAGAAAATCACAACGCTCCAACATTTAAAAAACCCGCTCCTCGCACAGCTCCGCTCCTAGCTCCGCACCGCTCACATACTCTGCATCGAGCCCCAGGCAGCCAAATGAACATTACTTGACAGTTCAGCACGCTGTTTCCACACCCACCCCTCAGTTGAACTGCTGACTAGCTTTGCAATTCGAAAAATGGAGTCTGAAGCAAGAAATGCAAGTTCAAGAAGAACCCCGAAGGTAAGAAACCTAGTTATGTAAGACCCCATTTGTCTAAGATGAACTTTGATTGGGTTTGAACATTGGTGGACTGTCTACAGGGGTGCAAATGTGTCACTTTTAGGAAACGGTAGCCTTTTAGTTCAAAATATGTCATTGTTTTGCATAGGATTGTATCTTGGCACCTTTTTGCATTGTTGTCACCTTGTGATGGAGATGGGTTTGTACTCCTGTCTATACTGAAAAACCATTTGGAAGCTTATCATAAAAATGAATGTTGCTTTAATTCTGTCTCTTATCTTTCTTCCTTATTTGATTCAGATGCTGGTGAAAAGGTTTGAGTCCTCTGGAGTTGTGAGTTAAGACTTTTTTTTTTAAAACATACATCCTGCTTGATATAAAATTAACAATAATATATTTTAATAAGAACACACTTGACCTTTGGACTGATCACAAATGCACTCAAGAACAGTCAAGAACAGTTTCTCTCACATACTTAGCTGTTGGCTGATAGTTTTTTTCTCAGTTATGTCACTTGTGCAGGAAGTGTCTGTATTGCTCGCAATATACATTTATGTAACAGTTTGGTGGAAGAGTACCTCTGTTTGTCAGTGGCGTCCTTTATAAAAGTGGCCTTTACTACTGTCTTTTTAAGCAGGTTTTTGGTCTTCACATTCAAATAATACATGACACTACATTTAGAACAACAGCTCCAGCTCTGTCATGCCTGTGGTACATAAATCCTGTTGAAGGTGACTCTGTGCAGTGTTGAAGTCGGCCTGTAGGTGTCAGTGCAGTCTGTGTGCCTCTGTTACCTGCTGTTAGAGGGAAAACTGTGTTGTGATTGGACAAAATGTGAAGTGACAAATCAGAGCTGCCGTCACTGCCTCCAGGAGTCAGACAGGCGTTTGTGTGATGTGTGAATAAAGCAGCAACAACCAGGAGCAAGACTTACTGTAAGAATCTTGACTGAAGCTGTCAAGATTCAATTGAACAGGATTTGGTTGGATTTGAACAAGGTTTTAGATGGATTTGAACAGGTTTTAGATGGATTTGACCTTGTTTCTATAAAGTTGCTGCTGATGTTGGGGCCTTAAACAATACATTTTATCTCTGAAGCTGAGGGTTGCATAAAATCTCACCTTGTGTCACGATCGGCCCCGGGACCAGACTTTGGACGTGTCTCATTCAAAGAGTTTATTACTATATGTACTGTAAAAACTAGTTTACCTCAATTATATCCACTGTAAATGTAAAAAAAGACTTTCAGAGTTTGTGTCATGAGCTGAATGTTCAAAGTCAGTGTACATTGTGTATTTTCATTCATATCTGCTGTTATTTCAAGAGTTAACAGTGAAATCAGGTCCAGGGTCGGTGTGTGTTTGAATTGTGATGGCTGTGGGGTAACATGCTTCTGCGAGATGTACTTTTGGCTGACTCTCCTCCGTTCCCCGTTCTTTTGTGCTGTGTCCTGAGGTGACATTACGGCTGAGGTGTCAAGGACGGTCACAGCCACCAGCAGCGCTCGGGTCATTAGTCAAACTGTCCCTGAGAGTGTCCCTGAGGTGGAGCTGCAACAGTTTGTCATAACCTTCCAGTGACTCTGTCCACAAACTATACAAGTCTCAGAAGATACAAAGACACAGGCTTTATTGGCTTATAAATAGTGAGAATAAATCAGTAAATCAGTGAATGTAATCAAACTGCTTTATATAACTTTAAAATACAGTTAATGGAAAATACTTATCTGTCTAATCTGTGGCATAGTTAATGTAACAAACAGTTGTCTGTAAATGTTCATATTTGAGGCTAAATGTTTAACCCAACAAATGTGGGTCAAAGAAACAAAACAAACATTTGTAAAGCAAAGCAGGGATGAATTTGAAGGTAATATGATGCACAGTAATGGTTTGTGAGCTTTACAGTGAAGATGGATTTATAATAACTTGACTGATAAAGCAGGTATAATGTGAATAATCCCGGGCCGAGAGTAGACCCCTGAGGAACACATAACAGAAGCTTTGGCCAATCATACTTCTGCATAAAAGTGGGTCTTGTCACTTTTGAATAAGGGACGCTCTTATTGGCTGTGGGTCTACACAACTGTAAACACTGAATCAATGGCGGAGGTAAATTGTTCTATGACAGCACTGGCTACATCTGCTGACTCAGAGAAAAACCACACAGCACAAAGAAAAACTGAAAAATAAAGAAAAGGAAATCAGCTGATGTGCTTGTTATTTAAGTGATTAAATCCCATGAAATGTTTAATGTAACCAAATGAACTGAAGAGCAGTACTAGACTGTTCTTTTCTGACGTTGTAGTGCTTTTTGTCAAATGTTTTTTTAAGTCCATTATTGAGAAGTCTGGAGATTTTTGGAGAGAAAACAAAGGGAAAAGTGCATTTTACTGTTTTTCTGTAAAAGGAAAAGTCCAAAAGGCAACAAACCACCTCTTCCCTTCTTCCCAGATCCGCTGTAATCTCAGATGAAATCTACAACGTCAAACATCCTGCGTTTAGTGAGAACAGAGAGTTCATGTCATTAGCAGGGCTCACTGTAAACACACACAAACACACACAGACTTCCACTGTTGTGTCTTTGTACATCACACTCGGCTCATTACACACTTCATTCACTGCTCTACGAAGATCAGATCCCTGGATTTCCAGCTCATGTGAAATTGTTACTGATTTGTGTCGGCCGTTGACATTTACTTCTTGGATCTTGGACAGACGTAGAGACTCAAGCACGTGAAAACCAGCCCAGGTCTATTTTCGATGGTCTTCAGGGTCACTTGATTATTGCAGCCGATCAGAGGTCAGCCTCAGTCAAGCACCTGAGCTCCAATGATAACATGATGCACGGATGATCGAGAGAAAAAGGAAGCGTAAAAGTGTTTCTGTTTGAGTTTTATTCATAGTCCAGAATGCCCGTGCAATAAGGTTATTAATGAACACAATGCAAACTCGCTCCTCTCTCAATGATTTAAAAAATATTACAAACTATAGCTTTAATGTAAAAAACAAAAACACTAAATAAATACAGTTTAATGTCATGTCATGACAGTTTATTTTTCAAATGTGCACAGATCCTTATTTCTCTGCTGTGTTTTTGACTCTGAGAAAAGTCCTCTGTGAGAAAACAGTCTCAGGTTTCTCACGCTGCAGTCTGAACTTTGTATTCCATTGCTTGTCGTTAACTGGTTGTTCAGCTAATGTTTGGTGTAGGCGCACTTTTGGCCACTTTCATCTACTTTCTTCTATTACTACTTTTTTTCTACGCTTCAGTTTCTTTAATCTCATTTCAGGAATAATCGTATGGCATTAAAGAGGCAATCACAGCTTTTCTTCAGGAAATGCAAATGATAGTTTATTAACTAGCACTGCTATGAGCAGGACTGAAACGGCGGCGAAGGTTCACTGTCAAATCTCTCGACTAAACCTTCAGCCGCTTCGTAGAACTCAGGACTGTCAGAGATAAACACTTGTCTGGAATCCATAATGAAGGTCTGTATTTTGGTGAAGAAGAGCCACGGAGACAAAAAAGATTAATCAAGAGCATATATTGCATTATTTTTAACACTCTGGTGGAGTTACCTTGACCTCCGTCTCCAGCTGTAGATTTGCAGGAGCCGGACTGGACCCTGGGGAAATGAGAAAGAATCACAAAGTACATCTTGGCTTTATTCAGTCCACTTATGCAACTTCTCTGGAGTTTTCAGAATGATAACATCATCTGGAAAAGCACCTTGCATGTTCCAAAGTTCAAACAGCATTTGTAATACAGTGTGAGCCATGTTAAACTGTCTTCCTTTGGGTGACGCGTTTGAGTTTCACTTTTATAATTTAGTTTGACCTAAACAGTGTAATGTCACTGGGGACCACTGTGGAGTGAAGTTCATTTGGTCTGGATACTGGCTAGAGTAGGTTATTTGTATGATTTCTGTTTTGTTTATTGCCGGAGCAGACGGTTAGTTTGGATTTGGTCTTTTACAAATATAAATTTTGTTTTTACACATTATTTGGATCGCGTCAATTACTTTTCACACTCCAACCTTGTAGTGCCTTATTTAATGGGAATTTGGACTCTACAATTAAAATAAAGTAGAATCTCTGACTTTTATTAAAAGGACGCTTGTTGGTTCGATGTAGATTTTCAAGCATCTTTTTTAAAATGAAACTGAGTCTTTTCACTCATGGGACCCTTGACCTGATCTGTCAGTCGTCCTCTTGTTTGCCCTGCTACTTCGTGGACTACTAGTGGTTTATTCATGACTGTGTTTTCCTAATTCCCCTGAGACCTGGGATAGTTACAAAAGTTTAGTTGGTTTACCTTGTGCTTGTGGTTCACGAGGATTATTGGTTTCCATCTCATTTTCAGGGCTGAAAAGACGGTAAAAAGGGTTAATGTAACCGGGTAACAATGGTTGCAGAAGCATTTTAAAGTTAGAACAGAGCAAACACCTGAACTCAATAAACTAGTGTCAAGCCATGTGTAGGACTTCCATGAATAACACGCTAACATTATGTAGGCCGTGGATATTGTGCATCTTACTTTATTTGATGCACATGATTATGTTGCAGGGTTAGTGTTTTTAGTTTGTATTCTGTCTTCTGTAGGTTCTATTGCTCGTGTTTGGGTTTTCCAGTGATAATACCTCGAAGCTGAAGGCTGTATTGCCGGGCTTGTGTTGGAAACATGATTCATAATGATGGTCGTCATTTTGCCAACGATGACGGCATGCATGAGTGCTGTGTAGGCAGAGAATGAAAAGGTTAGCTATACTTAATATAATTATAATCCATTTATTGGTATCACTGCATGACAACGAGCTGCTAACAAGCATCCTGCTACACACCAGTCTTTCCCTGAGCCTTTATTCCAACATGTCAGAGTTTCAGACTTACCACCAATAATCATGGCACAGATGGAAAAGATCATCTCGTGATCAGTGTTGGCACTGACGTTTCAGAAGCCCACAGTGGTCAAGCTGCTTAGTGTAAAGTAAAGGGCACCAAGGTAGCAGCTCTGGGTGGACGGGCCCATCGTGTGGTTGATATAAAGCGTGTCCTGACGCTGGCCCAACTCATGGAGCCATCCTTTAAAGCAGCAGAGGAAGACAGATGATTCCTTTCATTGTCTTAAATGTCAGTACATCTATTTTACAGCTCTAACATTTATTGTAGGAAACCTAATGTGTTCATGTGTCATAAAGCAGACATCGATAGTGTTCAAAGAGGTGTCAATGAAAGGGACTATTGTTATTATCAGCAGCCACACCAGGGGGCGCCCAACATGTTTTACAGAACATAAACATTACAGGATGTTATATAAAAACATTTTAGTGCGATCAAAGCACAATTCAACAATCGGCCAACACTTTATGAAAAGCTAAACGTTTGATTTAAATGCCTCTATGTTGTCCTCGTTCTGTCGTCTGATCGTTTCATTGCTCCAGGAACTCAAGGCTCTAAATATTTATAAGACATGAGTTAAGAGCAAAACTTGTTTTAGGTCATTGCAACTGAATAAAACCTAATACATATGGTTTTCCTTTTTGAAGTTGCATTTAGGAATCATAGTTCCCAGGACAATAGTGCACAGTATTTTTTTAGGATTAGGAATGCAGAATCTTTTAGTATTTTTAAATATTTACTTAAAACGTACTATTTTAGGATAGCTTTTATGTGACTCTTTTTATTATTTTCGCTTGATTTACTTTGGCTTTCTAATTGATTTTGTTGTTTTGTTTGTCTTTTTAATTTCATATGTATGTAAATGTATGTAAAGTGCTTTGAGATTCCTATTTAAAGGCGCTATATAAAATAAAGCTTATTATTATTGTTGTTTGAAAGACTACACAGAGTTAAATATCGATTATTCTCTGGAGTAGGGGTGTGACGATTATTATATAACCGTGTGATCGGCGGTTATAGTTGAACACCGTCATTAGAACTCTATAACCGTCAAAACCGTGTCATTAAAATATTTTTTACAAACATTTTTTATCAAAAATTATTTTCATTTTTTTTTATAGGATCATAACATGCGCAATATATTGGGAGACATGGTTTTTACCGCTTAATGAAGTTTTGTAAATCGTCAGACATGATATTCACCACTTCATTAAATTTTGCTTTGTAGAAAACCTTTCTTAAAAACAAATTTCGTTTTGTACAAATTTTATCTTAAATTTAATAAATGTTTCATCAACCAATTGCATGTATTTTAATAAATAAAAAGCAAATATAGCAGACAATGATAACCGTGACATGGAAGCGCCACCGCGCCATGTTCACTTGCAAAATGAAAATGAAACTCAGCATACCTTAGCATTAGCAATTTCGTGAAGAAAGGTAAAACCATGGATCTCGTTGCGAAAAAAAATGTTACATCGCCTATATGGGCACATTTCGGGTTTAAACCAGATGGCAATGGAAAAACAGAAAATCTTGATGAGCCTGTGTGCAGAATATGTGGAAAAACGGTATTTGTTACAAATGCCAAAACAACTAATCTCTGTAACCATCTTACCCCCTCACAACCCCCCCGCCGACGGTTATGTTATGAACCGTCACATTTGACTCACGTCATAACCGTCATCACCAATTCTTAAACCGGCACACCCCTACTCTGGAGTGGTTCTTGCTGAATGTGAGCAGAATTCAACTCACCAGCATGCCATTGGCCAGTATTCATCTCCACACGCACAATACCGTACCAGCTGCAGGCCAACCAGTGAGCCACCAGAACGTAGACGGACATGTGGAAGACCACTAACAAGATGCTGTTCTGTAAATAAGGCTTCAGCCTCTGGAGCAGACGGAGCAGGCGCAGCAGGCGTATAGCCTTGAGCAGATGTTTCTAAGAAGAAAAAAGATGTAAAAATATTTATTCAAAAACAAGTCGGGTGCTTTAGCTTAGACTACTGTAGATGTGTATATTTATTCAGACTTTAAACAGATTGCAGATTAAAGTGGGGTGATAGCAGTGTTGAAATGACTCTACCTGATCTCTCAATCACTCTGTGAACAGCAACATTATGAGTTTGTATTTATGAGCTGAAAACGGGATCCACACATTCTGCCAAGAACAAATTTTAACAATTAGAAAGTGTTGACAGTATTTTGAATTTAATGGTGCATTCAGGGAAAACGATTTTGGCACTTAAACGACTGCTAAAGTCGGAACAGCTCGGAGACTCAGGTGAGATGGATTTGCCCGTTATTCCGTGTTGAACATGGCGGAGGAAAACACAAAAATATTTTCATAGCAACACGTTGTCCCAAGGCGACAGGGATTCATACAGCGGGTTGGCTGCCAGTAACAAGATTTAAATGTACCTTAGCGGAAGGCAAATAGTTATTCATTCCTTTTCTAACTTAAACATTCAGCTGGGTGATGAAATAAGTTATAAGATGATCGTTTAAGCGACACAAGGACCGCTAAAGTGTTCAGTAATTTCTGAAAAGGAAAACTGAGCGAGTTGCCTGAGAGCAACTGGGTGCCGCGGCGTGGACTATAGTCGGAAGTGTGTGAGTGAGTGTGTGTAGAACAAAAGCCCTGAAAAAAGTTGATAGTAAGTATTAACTAGATTTAGAGCTTTAAAGATAATGGAAAATTGGTTAATAAAATTAAAACACTAGTGTTAAAACAAAATCTAAATAGAATGAAATTGATGAATAACTAAATAAAAGCGCTTTAAGAAATAATATCAATTAAGGCTGAGAAAATACAAACCTAGTAAAGGGTTAGTAGACAAATATTTGCATATTTCCCTAAACTCAAATAACTCTGTGTTGTTTAAAGCCACAGTTTGGAATTGTCAGAGACTTTTACTGAAGTGATGCTAAAGGCTCTTTTGTGTTAATGCACTGGTTTTGAGAAACAGGCACATTTAACTGGGTTTTAAGGCTTTGGACAGATTTATGTAAAAATACAAGAAATAATGATGTAAAAATGTAGAAATTATGGAGAAATTAAAAGCTATTGTGCTGTTAACTCAATATAAAGTAAAGAAAATCCTCAGACTTATTTTTTCTTATTAAAAATAAAGTTTTGGCTATAATTAGATTATTATAATATAATAAGAAACTGAAGTAAATGATCAATGTGTGAAAGATAATGTGCTGTGAAAACATGTGTTAAAGCCCTCTTTAACCCTGTTCCTTGTGAATAACTCATAAACAGAAACAGAAAGTCTTCCTGGAGGTAGTTCACTGTTCACTCAGATTATAGCCTTCAACCTGAAAAAGAGCAACACGTATAATAAGAATTATACCTGAGACTCTTTTTGGAGAATGGAAAGTCTTTAAGTCCAGTTTCTTGAATCAAAGTGTTTCTCTAAAGCAGTGTCTCAGACACAAATACATCTGTTCATTCACAAAGAAAAGACCAGTTACAGTTTCCTTCAGAACTTTTATTGAGATTTATTGCTCCAGAGCTTTTATATATTCCCTAAGTGCTGTCCCAATGGTGCCCCCTGGTGGGAAGATACATGTACTGCAGTTGGTTCTGTTTGTGGCCCACAAAAACTCTGATTTCTTGTGAAACTAAAGCAGGTAGAACTTCTCTTCATTTGAGAAAGAAACAGTCTTAAGTTTTTTAAGTTCCCTTTTGGCCTTACTTTGGTGAGACGGACATTTGTATTTGGTTTAAACATGACACTGATACAACTACAGCTCATGAACTAATCTGTTAAAACTGGAGCAGTGTTTCTCTTCTACAGAGTTACACTTTTGTCTGAACCCTGTGAACACACTAGATGTAGCCTCTTTACTTTGGCTCCAGTTGATTTTCAAGTCCTTTTAAAGACACACAAAGGACTAAATAAAGGAGGAGACTGGTTTAGACCAGTTATCATCCTAACAATAATATCCTGTGCAGTTCAAAAGGTCAGGGCTAAACAATTATTAATGTATCTCTTGAATCACAGCACCATCCCCTGAATCTTTAGAAGACATCACTCTAGACAGAAACATCTCTTTACTTTGTGGCACAGCTCAAAAGTATGTTTGATAAAAGAGGGTTAGTGGCAGTCATGTTTTTAGACCAATGCAATGTTATAGGAATTATTTATTCATATTATCCAAAGAAACACACAGACAGAGTATAATTTAAAAAAGATGGTCAGGTTAATTATAAATCATAGAAATTAAAAAAATATTATATACATTAGCATAAAACAAAATATTATCTTGGGTATGAATTGTAGATTATGGCAAAAGTATTTAAATAGTTGATTATGACAGAAGTATTTAAATTGTTGATTATGACAGAAGTATTTAAATTGTTGATTATGGAAGAAGTGAAAACCCAGCAGGGCAGGTGACCCAGACTAGGTACATTTGACCCTTGACCTATCGCTGGGAAAGATTCTGGTGCCGGCTGACCTCCGTCTCCAGCTGTAGATTTGGACTGGACCCTGGGGAAATGAGAAAGAATCACAAAGTACATCTTGGCTTTATTCAGTCCACTTATGCAACTTCTCTGGAGTTTTCAGAATGGCATGGCAGCTATCAGGTCGACCAAGAACCAGGTGGTGAGATAGTTCTTGCAAATGAAGCGTGCATTAGATTCCTTCTGACCGGCTTCATTCACAAAGGTGGTGCGGAAGTTCAGGAGGATGTCTGAAAACACAATATTTAAATTAAATACAGAAGAAAACATGTCGGTGAGGAATCCAATACTACATGATGTATGATGCAGTTCTCTAATTAAAGGTAGGCCTATATCTAACAGTTACTTTGAGGTTGACTCAGATTTTAGTTAGAATTGTACTCTTACCGATGATGAAAATAATTTCCACTACAATGTCCGTTCTGAAGGTGGCCTGCTCTATCCCATCAGAGAAGCTCATTTCTAAAGGAACGCTGACAGCGATGTAAAAGGTCGCTGCGAGTACCAGCAGGTCCCACAGGGCTTTTCCTCGACTGCCGCGGGGGATGATGAAGCGGGACTCCGCTCTCGGGATCCACACATTCTGCCAAGAACAAATTTTAACAATTAGAAAGTGTTGACAGTATTTTGAATTTAATGGTGCATTCAGGGAAAACGATTTTGGCACTTAAACGACTGCTAAAGTCGGAACAGCTCGAGACTCAGGTGAGATGGATTTGCCCGTTATTCCGTGTTGAACATGGCGGAGGAAAACACAAAAAATATTTTCATAGCAACACGTTGTCCCAAGGCGACAGGGATTCATACAGCGGGGTTGGCTGCCAGTAACAAGATTTAAATGTACCTTAGCGGGAAGGCAAATAGTTATTCATTCCTTTTCTAACTTAAACATTCAGCTGGGTGATGAAATAAGTTAGAAGATGATCGTTTAAGCGACACAAGGATCGCTGAAGTGCTCAGTAATTTCTGAAAAGGAAAACTGAGCGAGTTGCCTGAGAGCAACTGGGTGCCGCGGCGTGGACTATAGTCGGAAGTGTGTGAGTGAGTGTGTGTAGAACAAAAGCCCTGAAAAAAGTTGATAGTAAGTATTAACTAGATTTAGAGCTTTAAAGATAATGGAAAATTGGTTAATAAAATTAAAACACTAGTGTTAAAACGAAATCTAAATAGATTGAAATTGATGAATAACTAAATAAAAGTGCTTTAAGAAATAATATCAATTAAGGCTGAGAAAATACAAACCTAGTAAAGGGTTAGTAGACAAATATTTGCATATTTCCCTAAACTCAAATAACTCTGTGTTGTTTAAAGCCACAGTTTGGAATTGTCAGAGACTTTTACTGAAGTGATGCTAAAGGCTCTTTTGTGTTAATGCACTGGTTTTGAGAAACAGGCACATTTAACTGGGTTTTAAGGCTTTGGACAGATTTATGTAAAAAAATACAAGAAATAATGATGTAAAAATGTAGAAATTATGGAGAAATTAAAAAGCTATTGTGCTGTTAACTCAATATAAAGTAAAGAAAATCCTCAGACTTATTTTTTCTTATTAAAAATAAAGTTTTGGCTATAATTAGATTATTATAATATAATAAGAAACTGAAGTAAATGATCAATGTGTGAAAGATAATGTGCTGTGAAAACATGTGTTAAAGCCCCTCTTTAACCCTGTTCCTTGTGAATAACTCATAAACAGAAACAGAAAGTCTTCCTGGAGGTAGTTCACTGTTCACTCAGATTATAGCCTTCAACCTGAAAAAGAGCAACACGTATAATAAGAATTATACCTGAGACTCTTTTTGGAGAATGTAAAGTCTTTAAGTCCAGTTTCTTGAATCAAAGTGTTTCTCTAAAGCAGTGTCTCAGACACAAATACATCTGTTCATTCACAAAGAAAAGACCAGTTACAGTTTCCTTCAGAACTTTTATTGAGATTTATTGCTCCAGAGCTTTTATATATTCCCTAAGTGCTGTCCCAATGGTGCCCCCTGGTGGGAAGATACATGTACTGCAGTTGGTTCTGTTCGTGGCCCACAAAAAAACTCTGATTTCTTGTGAAACTAAAGCAGGTAGAACTTCTCTCTTCATTTGAGAAAGAAACAGTCTTAAGTTTTTTAAGTTCCCTTTTGGCCTTACTTTGGTGAGACGGACATTTGTATTTGGTTTAAACATGACACTGATACAACTACAGCTCATGAACTAATCTGTTAAAACTGGAGCAGTGTTTCTCTTCTACAGAGTTACACTTTTGTCTGAACCCTGTGAACACACTAGATGTAGCCTCTTTACTTTGGCTCCAGTTGATTTTCAAGTCCTTTTAAAGACACACAAAGGACTAAATAAAGGAGGAGACTGGTTTAGACCAGTTATCATCCTAACAATAATATCCTGTGCAGTAAAAAAGGTCAGGGCTAAACAATTATTAATGTATCTCTTGAATCACAGCACCATCCCCTGAATCTTTAGAAGACATCACTCTAGACAGAAACATCTCTTTACTTTGTGGCACAGCTCAAAAGTATGTTTGATAAAAGAGGGTTAGTGGCAGTCATGTTTTTAGACCAATGCAATGTTATAGGAATTATTTATTCATATTATCCAAAGAAACACACAGACAGAGTATAATTTAAAAAAGATGGTCAGGTTAATTATAAATCATAGAAATTAAAAAAATATTATATACATTAGCATAAAACAAAATATTATCTTGGGTATGAATAGTTGATTATGACAGAAGTATTTAAATAGTTGATTATGACAGAAGTATTTAAATTGTTGATTATGGAAGAAGTGAAAACCCAGCAGGGCAGGTGACCCAGACTAGGTACATTTGACCCTTGACCTATCGCTGGGAAAGATTCTGGTGCCGGCTGACCTCCGTCTCCAGCTGTAGATTTGGACTGGACCCTGGGGAAATGAGAAAGAATCACAAAGTACATCTTGGCTTTATTCAGTCCACTTATGCAACTTCTCTGGAGTTTTCAGAATGGCATGGCAGCTATCAGGTCGACCAAGAACCAGGTGGTGAGATAGTTCTTGCAAATGAAGCGTGCATTAGATTCGTCCTGACCGGCTTCATTCACAAAGGTGGTGCGGAAGTTCAGGAGGATGTCTGAAAACACAATATTTAAATTAAATACAGAAGAAAACATGTCGGTGAGGAATCCAATACTACATGATGTATGATGCAGTTCTCTAATTAAAGGTAGGCCTATATCTAACAGTTACTTTGAGGTTGACTCAGATTTGAGTTAGAATTGTACTCTTACCGATGATGAAAATAATTTCCACTACAATGTCCGTTGCGAAGGTGGCCTGCTCTATCCCATCAGAGAAGCTCATTTCTAAAGGAACGCTGACAGCGATGTAAAAGGTCGCTGCGAGTACGAGCAGGTCCAACAGGGCTTTTCCTCGACTGCCGCGGGGGATGATGAAGCGGGACTCCGCTCTCGGGATCCACACATTCTGCCAAGAACAAATTTTAACAATTAGAAAGTGTTGACAGTATTTTGAATTTAATGGTGCATTCAGGGAAAACGATTTTGGCACTTAAACGACTGCTAAAGTCGGAACAGCTCGGAGACTCAGGTGAGATGGATTTGCCCGTTATTCCGTGTTGAACATGGCGGAGGAAAACACAAAAAATATTTTCATAGCAACACGTTGTCCCAAGGCGACAGGGATTCATACAGCGGGGTTGGCTGCCAGTAACAAGATTTAAATGTACCTTAGCGGGAAGGCAAATAGTTATTCATTCCTTTTCTAACTTAAACATTCAGCTGGGTGATGAAATAAGTTAGAAGATGATCGTTTAAGCGACACAAGGACCGCTAAAGTGTTCAGTAATTTCTGAAAAGGAAAACTGAGCGAGTTGCCTGAGAGCAACTGGGTGCCGCGGCGTGGACTATAGTCGGAAGTGTGTGAGTGAGTGTGTGTAGAACAAAAGCCCTGAAAAAAGTTGATAGTAAGTATTAACTAGATTTAGAGCTTTAAAGATAATGGAAAATTGGTTAATAAAATTAAAACACTAGTGTTAAAACAAAATCTAAATAGAATGAAATTGATGAATAACTAAATAAAAGTGCTTTAAGAAATAATATCAATTAAGGCTGAGAAAATACAAACCTAGTAAAGGGTTAGTAGACAAATATTTGCATATTTCCCTAAACTCAAATAACTCTGTGTTGTTTAAAGCCACAGTTTGGAATTGTCAGAGACTTTTACTGAAGTGATGCTAAAGGCTCTTTTGTGTTAATGCACTGGTTTTGAGAAACAGGCACATTTAACTGGGTTTTAAGGCTTTGGACAGATTTATGTAAAAATACAAGAAATAATGATGTAAAAATGTAGAAATTATGGAGAAATTAAAAGCTATTGTGCTGTTAACTCAATATAAAGTAAAGAAAATCCTCAGACTTATTTTTTCTTATTAAAAATAAAGTTTTGGCTATAATTAGATTATTATAATATAATAAGAAACTGAAGTAAATGATCAATGTGTGAAAGATAATGTGCTGTGAAAACATGTGTTAAAGCCCTCTTTAACCCTGTTCCTTGTGAATAACTCATAAACAGAAACAGAAAGTCTTCCTGGAGGTAGTTCACTGTTCACTCAGATTATAGCCTTCAACCTGAAAAAGAGCAACACGTATAATAAGAATTATACCTGAGACTCTTTTTGGAGAATGTAAAGTCTTTAAGTCCAGTTTCTTGAATCAAAGTGTTTCTCTAAAGCAGTGTCTCAGACACAAATACATCTGTTCATTCACAAAGAAAAGACCAGTTACAGTTTCCTTCAGAACTTTTATTGAGATTTATTTATTTTTATATATTCCTTAAGTGCTGTCCCAATGGTGCCCCCTGGTGGGAAGATACATGTACTGCAGTTGGTTCTGTTTGTGGCCCACAAAAAAACTCTGATTTCTTGTGAAACTAAAGCAGGTAGAACTTCTCTCTTCATTTGAGAAAGAAACAGTCTTAAGTTTTTTAAGTTCCCTTTTGGCCTTACTTTGGTGAGATGGACATTTGTATTTGGTTTAAACATGACACTGATACAACTGCAGCTCATGAACTAATCTGTTAAAACTGGAGCAGTGTTTCTCTTCTACAGAGTTACACTTTTGTCTGAACCCTGTGAACACACTAGATGTAGCCTCTTTACTTTGGCTCCAGTTGATTTTCAAGTCCTTTTAAAGACACACAAAGGACTAAATAAAGGAGGAGACTGGTTTAGACCAGTTATCATCCTAACAATAATATCCTGTGCAGTAAAAAGGTCAGGGCTAAACAATTATTAATGTATCTCTTGAATCACAGCACCATCCCTGAATCTTTAGAAGACATCACTCTAGACAGAAACATCTCTTTACTTTGTGGCACAGCTCAAAAGTATGTTTGATAAAAGAGGGTTAGTGGCAGTCATGTTTTTAGACCAATGCAATGTTATAGGAATTATTTATTCATATTATCCAAAGAAACACACAGACAGAGTATAATTTAAAAAGATGGTCAGGTTAATTATAAATCATAGAAATTAAAAATATTATATACATTAGCATAAAACAAAATATTATCTTGGGTATGAATAGTTGATTATGACAGAAGTATTTAAATAGTTGATTATGACAGAAGTATTTAAATTGTTGATTATGGAAGAAGTGAAAACCCAGCAGGGCAGGTGACCCAGACTAGGTACATTTGACCCTTGACCTATCGCTGGGAAAGATTCTGGTGCCGGCTGACCTCCGTCTCCAGCTGTAGATTTGGACTGGACCCTGGGGAAATGAGAAAGAATCACAAAGTACATCTTGGCTTTATTCAGTCCACTTATGCAACTTCTCTGGAGTTTTCAGAATGGCATGGCAGCTATCAGGTCGACCAAGAACCAGGTGGTGAGATAGTTCTTGCAAATGAAGCGTGCATTAGATTCCTTCTGACCGGCTTCATTCACAAAGGTGGTGCGGAAGTTCAGGAGGATGTCTGAAAACACAATATTTAAATTAAATACAGAAGAAAACATGTCGGTGAGGAATCCAATACTACATGATGTATGATGCAGTTCTCTAATTAAAGGTAGGCCTATATCTAACAGTTACTTTGAGGTTGACTCAGATTTGAGTTAGAATTGTACTCTTACCGATGATGAAAATAATTTCCACTACAATGTCCGTTGCGAAGGTGGCCTGCTCTATCCCATCAGATAAGCTCATTTCTAAAGGAACGCTGACAGCGATGTAAAAGGTCGCTGCGAGTACGAGCAGGTCCCACAGGGCTTTTCCTCGACTGCCGCGGGGGATGATGAAGCGGGACTCCGCTCTCGGGATCCACACATTCTGCCAAGAACAAATTTTAACAATTAGAAAGTGTTGACAGTATTTTGAATTTAATGGTGCATTCAGGGAAAACGATTTTGGCACTTAAACGACTGCTAAAGTCGGAACAGCTCGGAGACTCAGGTGAGATGGATTTGCCCGTTATTCCGTGTTGAACATGGCGGAGGAAAACACAAAAAATATTTTCATAGCAACACGTTGTCCCAAGGCGACAGGGATTCATACAGCGGGGTTGGCTGCCAGTAACAAGATTTAAATGTACCTTAGCGGGAAGGCAAATAGTTATTCATTCCTTTTCTAACTTAAACATTCAGCTGGGTGATGAAATAAGTTATAAGATGATCGTTTAAGCGACACAAGGATCGCTGAAGTGCTCAGTAATTTCTGAAAAGGAAAACTGAGCGAGTTGCCTGAGAGCAACTGGGTGCCGCGGCGTGGACTATAGTCGGAAGTGTGTGAGTGAGTGTGTGTAGAACAAAAGCCCTGAAAAAAGTTGATAGTAAGTATTAACTAGATTTAGAGCTTTAAAGATAATGGAAAATTGGTTAATAAAATTAAAACACTAGTGTTAAAACGAAATCTAAATAGAATGAAATTGATGAATAACTAAATAAAAGTGCTTTAAGAAATAATATCAATTAAGGCTGAGAAAATACAAACCTAGTAAAGGGTTAGTAGACAAATATTTGCTTATTTCCCTAAACTCAAATAACTCTGTGTTGTTTAAAGCCACAGTTTGGAATTGTCAGAGACTTTTACTGAAGTGATGCTAAAGGCTCTTTTGTGTTAATGCACTGGTTTTGAGAAACAGGCACATTTAACTGGGTTTTAAGGCTTTGGACAGATTTATGTAAAAAAATACAAGAAATAATGATGTAAAAATGTAGAAATTATGGAGAAATTAAAAGCTATTGTGCTGTTAACTCAATATAAAGTAAAGAAAATCCTCAGACTTATTTTTTCTTATTAAAAATAAAGTTTTGGCTATAATTAGATTATTATAATATAATAAGAAACTGAAGTAAATGATCAATGTGTGAAAGATAATGTGCTGTGAAAACATGTGTTAAAGCCCCTCTTTAACCCTGTTCCTTGTGAATAACTCATAAACAGAAACAGAAAGTCTTCCTGGAGGTAGTTCACTGTTCACTCAGATTATAGCCTTCAACCTGAAAAAGAGCAACACGTATAATAAGAATTATACCTGAGACTCTTTTTGGAGAATGTAAAGTCTTTAAGTCCAGTTTCTTGAATCAAAGTGTTTCTCTAAAGCAGTGTCTCAGACACAAATACATCTGTTCATTCACAAAGAAAAGACCAGTTACAGTTTCCTTCAGAACTTTTATTGAGATTTATTGCTCCAGAGCTTTTATATATTCCCTAAGTGCTGTCCCAATGGTGCCCCTGGTGAAGATACATGTACTGCAGTTGGTTCTGTTCGAGGCCCACAAAAAAACTCTGATTTCTTGTGAAACTAAAGCAGGTAGAACTTCTCTCTTCATTTGAGAAAGAAACAGTCTTAAGTTTTTTAAGTTCCCTTTTGGCCTTACTTTGGTGAGACGGACATTTGTATTTGGTTTAAACATGACACTGATACAACTACAGCTCATGAACTAATCTGTTAAAACTGGAGCAGTGTTTCTCTTCTACAGAGTTACACTTTTGTCTGAACCCTGTGAACACACTAGATGTAGCCTCTTTACTTTGGCTCCAGTTGATTTTCAAGTCCTTTTAAAGACACACAAAGGACTAAATAAAGGAGGAGACTGGTTTAGACCAGTTATCATCCTAACAATAATATCCTGTGCAGTAAAAAAGGTCAGGGCTAAACAATTATTAATGTATCTCTTGAATCACAGCACCATCCCCTGAATCTTTAGAAGACATCACTCTAGACAGAAACATCTCTTTACTTTGTGGCACAGCTCAAAAGTATGTTTGATAAAAGAGGGTTAGTGGCAGTCATGTTTTTAGACCAATGCAATGTTATAGGAATTATTTATTCATATTATCCAAAGAAACACACAGACAGAGTATAATTTAAAAAAGATGGTCAGGTTAATTATAAATCATAGAAATTAAAAAAATATTATATACATTAGCATAAAACAAAATATTATCTTGGGTATGAATTGTAGATTATGGCAAAAGTATTTAAATAGTTGATTATGACAGAAGTATTTAAATTGTTGATTATGGAAGAAGTGAAAACCCAGCAGGGCAGGTGACCCAGACTAGGTACATTTGACCCTTGACCTATCGCTGGGAAAGATTCTGGTGCCGGCTGACCTCCGTCTCCAGCTGTAGATTTGGACTGGACCCTGGGGAAATGAGAAAGAATCACAAAGTACATCTTGGCTTTATTCAGTCCACTTATGCAACTTCTCTGGAGTTTTCAGAATGGCATGGCAGCTATCAGGTCGACCAAGAACCAGGTGGTGAGATAGTTCTTGCAAATGAAGCGTGCATTAGATTCCTTCTGACCGGCTTCATTCACAAAGGTGGTGCGGAAGTTCAGGAGGATGTCTGAAAACACAATATTTAAATTAAATACAGAAGAAAACATGTCGGTGAGGAATGCAATACTACATGATGTATGATGCAGTTCTCTAATTAAAGGTAGGACTATATCTAACAGTTACTTTGAGGTTGACTCAGATTTGAGTTAGAATTGTACTCTTACCGATGATGAAAATAATTTCCACTACAATGTCCATTGCGAAGGTGGCCTGCTCTATCCGATCAGAGAAGCTCATTGCTAAAGGAACGCAGACACCGATATAAAAGGTCACTGCGAGTACGAGCAGGTCCCACAGGGCTTTTCCTCGACTGCCGCGGGGGATGATGAAGCGGGACTCCGCTCTCGGGATCCACACATTCTGCCAAGAACAAATTTTAACAATTAGAAAGTGTTGACAGTATTTTGAATTTAATGGTGCATTCAGGGAAAACGATTTTGGCACTTATACGACTGCTAAAGTCGGAACAGCTCGGAGACTCAGGTGAGATGGATTTAACGTCATTTACGTCATCAAGATGGCGGATGGATTTGCCCGTTATTCCGTGTTGAACATGGCGGAGGAAAACGAAATATTTCTTACCAATCATTTTGCAATTTAATAATGTGACAATATGATCGTCCAGTATAGGCGCCTTTTCTTGGGCTGCTAAGAAAAGCTACTTTGACTGTATTAACTCATTTAAAAATTTAAAAATAACATTAACACATCAAAGACAGAAAAACAACTTGTTAACTCAGAAACTCCGAGGACCAGACGAAAGCCCGTCGCAGTAAAAACAGATATTCCAATAGGATTTCAAATAAAAGTAGTAAGGCTTATTTTGAGACAAACAAATGAAAAATTTATTTAATAGTTTTCTGCTAATAAACTAGAAATATAACATACTAAGTCTACTTGATTGTCTTTTCATCAAGCTAAGCTATGTTTTAAATTAGTCAAGAAAAAAAAGTATCTCAATCTGAGCTAAACAAATAAAACCATAGCTACTTATACTTACAGGAAATGGTAATAAGTCCATTGTGAAGTAAACCTTTTGAAGAAATGGTTCAGTTGGATGGTCCAAGTGGAAAATAGCAGAGCTAACTGGAACAGATTGAATAATGCTTCAACAGTGTGCTTGTTGCCGTGGTTAACAACTACATTAATTTGAAAAAATACTGAATGAGTGATACATTTATTAACTGATGAAATGCCTACATTTTAAACCAACACAACCTTCATAGTTTACACTACAAAAGCACAAATTAAATAGGGTCACAAACCAATATCTAAAATGTTTGAGGCACTTGTTTAAAACACCTGTGGATATTTGATATGGTTTCATCGCGTTTTAACTTTTCTAACGGATTTGACAAGCGTTATGTGCAAGGCTGGACAGTAGAGGGCGCTGTGAGTAACATATACCAGAGACGCTCCATCTTTTACCGGCGTAGAAGTGACGTGGACTGCCTTGACCAATCAGAACACGCCGCTGCTGTATCCGGAAGTACACACATCATTGAAAACGAGCTGAAGCTACCTCAAAGTGCAGCCTGGGGACACTGGACACGTCATACACGTCAAAATGTCTTTAACAGTGCTGACACACGCCTGCAGGTGGGTCCAGGAATAATGTGTTCTGTCACGAAATGTCACGCTTTAGTTGCGCTTTCCTCCCAGTTGTATGAGTGTCAGCTGATGGATCTAAATGCTCTTTAATGACATGTTGGAAATAGGTGTGAATACATTTTATTGCTTCCATATACACATTTATGTAACAGTGTTGAAAGCTTATAGCCTCCTGTCAGTCGGTGCTGTAAAAATACTCTAGACAGAAACATCTTTTTACTTTGTGGCACAGCTCAAAAGTATGTTTGATAAAAGAGAGTTAGTGGCAGTCATGTTTTTAGACCTACAATGCAATGTTATAGGAATTATTTATTCATATTATCCAAAGAAACACACAGACAGAGTATAATTTAAAAAAGATGGTCAGGTTAATTATAAATCATAGAAATTAAAAAAATATTATATACATTAGCATAAAACAAAATATTATCTTGGGTATGAATTGTAGATTATGGCAAAAGTATTTAAATTGTAGATTATGACAGAAGTATTTAAATAGTTGATTATGGCAGAATAATTAGAATTGTTTATTATGGAAGAAGTGAAAACCCAGCAGGGCAGGTGACCCAGACTAGGTACATTTGACCATTTGGTAAATGACCTATCGCTGGGAAAGATTCTGGTGCCGGCTGACCTCCGTCTCCAGCTGTAGATTTGGACTGGACCCTGGGGAAATGAGAAAGAATCACAAAGTACATCTTGGCTTTATTCAGTCCACTTATGCAACTTCTCTGGAGTTTTCAGAATGATAACATCACCTGGAAAAGCACCTTGCATGTTTCAAAGTTCAAACAGCATTTGTAATACAGTGTGAGCCATGTTAAACTGTCTTCCTTTGGGTGACGCGTTTGAGTTTGACTTTTATAATTTAGTTTGACCTAAACAGTGTAATGTCACTGGGGACCACTGTGGAGTGAAGTTCATTTGGTCTGGATACTGGCTGGAGTAGGTTATTTGTATGAATTCTGTTTTGTTTATTGCCAGAGCAGACGGTTAGTTTGGATTTGGTCTTTTACAAATATAAATTTTGTTTTTACACATTATTTGGATCGCGTCAATTACTTTTCACACTCCAACCTTGTAGTGCCATATTTATTGGCAATTTGGACTCTACAATTAAAATAAAGTAGAATCTCTGACTTTTATTAAAAGGACGCTTGTTGGTTCGATGTAGATTTTCAAGCATCTTATTTAAAATGAAACAAAAAAATTAAATAATTATTAAACTTTATTGAGTCTTTTCACTCATGGGACCCTTGACCTGAGACCTGGGATAGTTACAAAAGTCTAGTTGGTTTACCTTGTGCTTGTGGTTCACGAGGATTATTGGTTTCCATCTCATTTTCAGGCCTGAAAAGAGGGTAAAAAGGGTTAATGTAACCGGGTAACAATGGTTGCAGAAGCATTTCAAAGTTAGAACAGAGCAAACACCTGAACTCAATAAACTAGTGTCAAGCCATGTGTAGGACTTCCATGAATAACACGCTAACATTATGTAGACAGTGGATATTGTGCATCTTAATTTATTTGATGCACATGATTATGTTGCAGGGTTAGGGTTTTTAGTTTGTATTCTGTCTTCTGTAGGTTCTATTGCTCGTGTTTGGGTTTTCCAGTGATAATACCTCGAAGCTGAAGGCTGTATTGCCGGGCTTGTTTGGGTAGCATACAGCTCCTGAATGATGGTCGTCATGTTAGCAATGATGAGGAAACGCATGAATACTGTGTAGGCAGAGAATGAAAAGGTTAGCTATACTTAATATAATTATAATCCATTTATTGGTATCACTGCATGACAACGAGCTGCTAACAAGCATCCTGCTACACACCAGTCTTTCCTGAGCCTTTATTCCAACATGTCAGAGTTTCAGACTTACCACCAATAATCATGGCACAGATGGAAAAGATCATCTCGTGATCAGTGTTGGCACTGACGTTTCCGGCCCACGGTGGTCAAGCTGCTTAGTGTAAAGTAAAGGGCACCAAGGTAGCAGCTCTGGGTGGACGGGCCCATCGTGCTGTTGATGTAAGGCGTGTCCTGACGCTGGCCCAACTCATGGAGCCATCCTTTAAAGCAGCAGAGGAAGACAGATGATTCCTTTCATTGTCTTAAATGTCAGTACATCTATTTTTACAGCTCTAACATTTATTGTAGTAAACCTAATGTGTTCATGTGTCATAAAGCAGACATCGATAGTGTTCAAAGAGGTGTCAATGAAAAGGGGCTATTGTTATTATCAGCAGCCACACCAGGGGGCGCCCAACATGTTTTACAGAACATAAACATTACAGGATGTTATATAAAAACATTTTAGGATCAAAGCACAATTCAACAATCGGCCTACACTTTATGAAAAGCTAAACGTTTGATTTAAATGCCTCTATGTTGTCCTCGTTCTGTCGTCTGATCGTTTCATTGCTGCAGGAACTCAAGGCTCTAAATATTTATAAGACATGAGTTAAGAGTAAAACTTGTTTTAGGTCATTGCAACTGAATAAAACCTAATAGATATGGTTTTCCTTTTGAAGTTGCATTTAGGAATCATAGTTCAGTATTTGTTTGAAAGACTACACAGAGTTAAATATAGATTATTCTCTGGAGTGGTTCTTGCTGAATGTGAGCAGAATTCAACTCACCAGCATGCCATTGGCCAGTATTCATCTTGTCACGCCCAATAGCGTACCAGATGCAGGCCAACCAGTGAGCCACCAGAACGTAGAAGGACATGAGGAAGACCAGTAACAAGATACTGTTCTGTAAATAAGGCTTCAGCCTCTGGAGCAGACGGAGCAGGCGCAGCAGGCGTATAGCCTTGAGCAGATGTTTCTAAGAAGAAAAAAGATGTAAAAATATTTATTCAAAAACAAGTCGGGTGCTTTAGCTTAGACTACTGTAGAGGTGTATATTTATTCAGACTTTAAACAGATTTCAGATTAAAGTGGGGTGATAGCAGTGTTGAAATGACTCTACCTGATCTCTCAATCACTCTGTGAACAGCAACATTATGAGTTTGTATTTATGAGCTGAAAACACCACATGACATTTGACTAAAACTAAAGTTTAGGAATGACTTTTAGTGAACAGTTATCATTATAACAGCCCTTATTGAAAATGCAGTTAAAGGCCAGAGCACATATAGAATGAGAGAAACATGTGACTGTGTCTAGTACTCACCACCTGGGGCACAAACAGGTCAAAGGGCATGGCAGCTATCAGGTCGACCAAGAACCAGGTGGTGAGATAGTTCTTGCAAATGAAGCGTGCATTAGATTCCTTCTGACCGGCTTCATTCACAAAGGTGGTGCGGAAGTTCAGGAGGATGTCTGAAAACACAATATTTAAATTAAATACAGAAGAAAACATGTCGGTGAGGAATGCAATACTACATGATGTATGATGCAGTTCTCTAATTAAAGGTAGGACTATATCTAACAGTTACTTTGAGGTTGACTCAGATTTTAGTTAGAATTGTACTCTTACCGATGATGAAAATAATTTCCACTACAATGTCCATTGCGAAGGTGGCCTGCTCTATCCGATCAGAGAAGCTCATTGCTAAAGGAACGCAGACACCGATATAAAAGGTCGCCCGAGCAGGTCCCACAGGGCTTTTCCTCGACTGCCGCGGGGATGATGAAGCGGACTCCGCCTCGGGATCCACACATTCTGCCAAGAACAAATTTTAACAATTAGAAAGTGTTGACAGTATTTTGAATTTAATGGTGCATTCAGGGAAAACGATTTTGGCACTTATACGACTGCTAAAGTCGGAACAGCTCGGAGACTCAGGTGAGATGGATTTAACGTCATTTACGTCATCAAGATGGCGGATGGATTTGCCCGTTATTCCGTGTTGAACATGGCGGAGGAAAACGAAATATTTCTTACCAATCATTTTGCAATTTAATAATGTGACAATATGATCGTCCAGTATAGGCGGCCTTTTCTTGGGCTGCTAAGAAAAGCTACTTTGACTGTATTAACTCATTTAAAAATTTAAAAATAACATTAACACATCAAAGACAGAAAAACAACTTGTTAACTCAGAAACTCCGAGGACCAGACGAAAGCCCCGTCGCAGTAAAAACAGATATTCCAATAGGATTTCAAATAAAAGTAGTAAGGCTTATTTTGAGACAAACAAATGAAAAATTTATTTAATAGTTTTCTGCTAATAAACTAGAAATATAACATACTAAGTCTACTTGATTGTCTTTTCATCAAGCTAAGCTATGTTTTAAATTAGTCAAGGAAAAAAAGTATCTCAATCTGAGCTAAACAAATAAAACCATAGCTACTTATACTTACAGGAAATGGTAATAAGTCCATTGTGAAGTAAACCTTTTGAAGAAATGGTTCAGTTGGATGGTCCAAGTGGAAAATAGCAGCGCTAACTGGAACAGATTGAATAATGCTTCAACAGTGTGCTTGTTGCCGTGGTTAACAACTACATTAATTTGAAAAAATACTGAATGAGTGATACATTTATTAACTGATGAAATGCCTACATTTTAAACCAACACAACCTTCATAGTTTACACTACAAAAGCACAAATTAAATAGGGTCACAAACCAATATCTAAAATGTTTGAGGCACTTGTTTAAAACACCTGTGGATATTTGATATGGTTTCATCGCTTTTAACTTTTCTAACGGATTTGACAAGCGTTATGTGCAAGGCTGGACAGTAGAGGGCGCTGTGAGTAACATATACCAGAGACGCTCCATCTTTTACCGGCGTAGAAGTGACGTGGACTGCCTTGACCAATCAGAACACGCCGCTGCTGTATCCGGAAGTACACACATCATTGAAAACGAGCTGAAGCTACCTCAAAGTGCAGCCTGGGGACACTGGACACGTCATACACGTCAAAATGTCTTTAACAGTGCTGACACACGCCTGCAGGTGGGTCCAGGAATAATGTGTTCTGTCACGAAATGACACGCTTTAGTTGCGCTTTCCTCCCAGTTGTATGAGTGTCAGCTGATGGATCTAAATGCTCTTTAATGAGATGTTGGAAATAGGTGTGAATACATTTTATTGCTTCCATATACACATTTATGTAACAGTGTTGAAAGCTTATAGCCTCCTGTCAGTCGGTGCTGTAAAAATACTCTAGACAGAAACATCTTTTTACTTTGTGGCACAGCTCAAAAGTATGTTTGATAAAAGAGAGTTAGTGGCAGTCATGTTTTTAGACCTACAATGCAATGTTATAGGAATTATTTATTCATATTATCCAAAGAAACACACAGACAGAGTATAATTTAAAAAAGATGGTCAGGTTAATTATAAATCATAGAAATTAAAAAAATATTATATACATTAGCATAAAACAAAATATTATCTTGTGTATGAATTGTAGATTATGGCAAAAGTATTTAAATTGTTGATTATGGCAAAAGTATTTAAATAGTTGATTATGACAGAAGTATTTAAATTGTTGATTATGGCAGAATAATTAGAATTGTTGATCATCAAGAAGTGAAAACCCAGCACGGCAGGGTTTACGGAAGTGCCGATACAATAACGGAAAAAGTGCTGGTAATTAATTACCAGCACTTTTCCGTTTTTCAATGGAACTTTTTTAACAGTGTGTCGCTACGAAGATTCTCGTGCGGCTGAACTCCGTCTCCAGCTCTAGATTTGCAGGAGCCGGACTGGACCCTGGGGAAATGAGAAAGAATCACTAAGTACATCTTGGCTTTATTCAGTCCACTTATGCAACTTCTCTGGAGTTTTCAGAATGATAACATCATCTGGAAAAGCACCTTGCATGTTTCAAAGTTCAAACAGCATTTGTAATACAGTGTGAGCCATGTTAAACTGTCTTCCTTTGGGTGGCGCGTTTGAGTTTCACTTTTATAATTTAGTTTGACCTAAACAGTGTAATGTCACTGGGGACCACTGTGGAGTGAAGTTCATTTGGTCTGGATACTGGCTGGAGTAGGTTATTTGTATGAATTCTGTTTTGTTTATTGCCAGAGCAGACGGTTAGTTTGGATTTGGTCTTTTACAAATATAAATTTTGTTTTTACACATTATTTGGAACACGTCAATTACTTTTCACACTCCAACCTTGTAGTGCCTTATTTATTGGCAATTTGGACTCTACAATTAAAATAAAGTAGAATCTCTTTTATTAAAAGGACGCTTGTTGGTTCGATGTAGATTTTCAAGCATCTTATTTAAAATGAAACAAAAAAATGAAATAATTATTAAACTTTATTGAGTGTTTTCACTCATGGGACCCTTGACCTGATCTGTCAGTCGTCCTCTTGTTTGCCCTGCTACTTCGTGGACTACTAGTGGTTTATTCATGACTGTGTTTTCCTAATTCCCCTGAGACCTGGGATAGTTACAAAAGTCTAGTTGGTTTACCTTGTGCTTGTGGTTCACGAGGATTATTGGTTTCCATCTCATTTTCAGGCCTGAAAAGACGGTAAAAATGGTTAATGTAACCGGGTAACAATGGTTGCAGAAGCATTTCAAAGTTAGAACAGAGCAAACACCTGAACTCAATAAACTAGTGTCAAGCCATGTGTAGGACTTCCATGAATAACACGCTAACATTAT